>JAVKPL010014455.1:0-87513 GCA_032173675.1 Gastrolobium villosum
CATATGGCTGCCATTTGTCTTCACTCCCGGCATCCTCAGTAATCATAAACGCCGTATCAGTTTGGTAATGGCGAGCTAGAACGTCCTTATCAGCATAACATGAGGAGGACGCCATAATATCTGGGTCTACCCATTCCCGCGCCTCGAGGCGATTGTCTGACTGAATGATCTCCATCAGTCAATTTAAATCCTACCTGGAGTAATAAACGGGTTGTCAATCGGCAGATGGACCCCAAATCAAGAGGATGGCTAAAAAGAGAAAAGAATTTCGCTCTCGCCCTTCTACCCTACCCCCACAAACGCCAGCACTTACATCAATTATTACAAGAAAATGACTGTATTTACTTACCATCAGTGTCAGAATTATCGGAAGAACTCGAAGCATAAAAATCTGAGAAGCTTAATGAAGAAGGCCACCAAGCAGGTGGTATCTTATAAAGCTCCAAGTCTTCGTATATGGCGTCCCATACACCATACCGGACAAGACGCCCATCTTCTGGATGTAACCTACCCAATCGGTTATCCGTAGACTCATCATATTTACGGCGATGGAAGGACGTGGGAATTGGTGGTATATACCCCTTTGAGGTGCTCAGAGCAAGTGTGAGATTAGAAGGCGGATTGGAAGGCTTATAGTAAGTTTCAAGGGGGCGATGTTGTGGGAGCTGATTTATAGAAGACAAAGGGCGAATAAGTCGCCCTGCGCCAAATGAAGAGCGCCGAGAAGTTCGGCGACGAGGACGACTACCTCGCCCATTCGAAGGAGCGGAAAGACCCGAACGACGACGACGAGAAGGCCGAGCCCTGACCCCCTCTTGGGAACTCCGTGGCTGCCGCCGCCTAGATCTGCTAGGACGATGCCCACCAGAGCCAGATGCCTCTCCCAGATAAGGTACTACAGGTCCTAAAGCCCTTTCCGGTAAGAGATTCTGAATCTCTTCCTCAGAAAACCCCAATAGTTCAGGAATTTTGCCGTGGGGCAATGACTCTACCCCAGGGACCAAAGAATGAGAAGAAGAGAAGAGACCACTAACTCCAACCGGACAACCTTCGACTGATTCGAAGGCTTCCTCAAACTCTTCCTTAATTTCAACCTCTGGTAAAACCAACCCAGGGATACTCATACCTAAAACCCTATGGTACCCAGAACACACAAGAAAAGAAGGAAAGATTTACAAGAAATTAAAAAGGGTAGGATACTATACCTGAAGATTACGCACAAGTCTCAGAAAATTGCAGAAAGGTTGATCGGAAGACACAATGACGAAAGTTCGATTTCAGAGAGGGAAATGTTCAAAAGAGGCTGTGGCCCCCTTTTTAAAGAAGACGGGCTGCGACTCTTCGTTCGCTGACGTTTGGTATCCGACCGTTGGATGATGGGTCAAGAATGATCGGCGGTCGTGATAAGCTACTTTACCCCAAACCGTCTGATGTGAGCAACGTATCAGGATGAACGGACACGATGAAGGACCAGATGGTAATTTCGGGTCTGACGTAAGTCACATCACTTCAATGCGCTGTGTCTACGCAAGTAGCCTGCGGTGATTACAGAGGCGTCATAATTACTATCACGAGAATCGAAGAGGCACGACAGAAGGGCAAAACCCAAAATGCCTCTGAAAAAGAAACCAAAAACGGTTCGTGTAACGCCCAAATTCTATCTCGGCAGTTTATAGCATTAAAACACACTCGTCCTACACAGAAAGGCGAAATCTTATCAGCAAACGCCATACACCGTCTACACAGCCCTTCGAAGTGGCCAATCGCCCAGCAGGGCCCAAACGCTACAGCAAAACTCAATCGCCACGATTGGCCTTATTAGCCATAACAGGCCAGGTAACGCCCAATTGAAGGACCATAACAGGCCAGCAGGTAACCCTAGGGTTTCCCAGCGCAGTGAAGGACCAACCGCCTCTGGATGGCCCAACCGCCACAGTAGGACCCAATCGCCCAGCAGGGCCCCACCGCCACCGAAGGACCCAATCGCCCAGAAGGGCCCAAACGCCACAGCAAAACCCAATCGCCACGATTGGCCTTATTAGCCATAACAGGCCAGGTAACGCCCAATTGACTCTAACTTGGCACCATCCTACGCATGCTACCAAGCTGGGGGCTCCTGTTCTGGATGGCCCAACCGCCACAGAGGGGCCCAATCGCCCCAGCGGGGCCCAAACCCCACGGCAAGGCCCAATCGCCACGATTGGCCCTATAAGCCATAACGGGCCAACTATCTAGCGGCCCAACTTCGCAGGCCTAAACCCCCGTTGAGCTCCACGACGTGGACCTGCACGCCCACCAAGGATGCAGCACACCCCAGAGATACACCAAAATATCTTACCTTGGGACATTAACCACCAAAGGCAATCGCCACAGGTATCACAAAGGGAAACTCTCCCTTTGCCCAACGCTGGCCTCGCCAGTAGCAGGGGGTGCAGCGCTGCCACGGCGTCAGCGCCTAAACCGCCCAACACTGCTATCATGGGAGCATACCCCAAGGAGAGTTGACCTTCCCCCTGATCTAACCATACTATGACAATATAAATAGCCCCCAGAGGGCACAACAGAAAGCATGTTATGTATCGTTATTTGCCTATTACTTGAATTCTCTTATAGCTTATACTTGAGTTGATTACCTGCTTATACTTGAGATCATATCACGTGGCCTGGTCTTTACCAAAGCCATAGGTATCGCCCATACAGTGATCATACACCCTATAAGGGAACATAGTGGGCTTATAGATTCCTTCGGTACATTGGCGCCGTCTGTGGGAACTATAAACTTCTATTCCCATTCTTTCACCAGCTGAAAAATTATACTTCATCTCCCAGTAAACAAATATGGCAGTTACGAGAAGAGCAGAACAAACGAGAGCTGGGACCCCTGAAGGCCACGTACAAACAGTACGTTCCAACTCCCCACCATCCATGCACTCGGCACCAGCAGGCGATGCACCACCAGCCCCCGTTATACGCTCGGTTAATCCTCCGTTACGCGTGGCTGACGGAAGAGAGGTTCGCATCAATCGCCAAGTCATAGTGCATGAAGCACAAGGCGAAAACGCGTTACCTACACAACCCCCACCGCCTGGTGTTCACTATGGTATGCCACTACCCACCACAGGTCCACCACCTGTTTATCCAGTGTATCAACCCCGGCCAGCTCAAAGCCAACCATTACCCTTTTACCATGATTACCGCCCCCCAGGCGCTGCACTATATCCCAACAGGCCCCACGGCCAAAATCCACTCACACCTTTCCCCACTCATTACCCATTCCATACCTACGCAATACCGCCCTACAACACTATGATTCCACAACCCCAATACAACCCACAAGTTGTCCCACAAGCACAAGCCGCCCCACAAGGGTCGTTTGTAAACCCTGGCCAACAACAGGGCGCCGGTCAACAAGGCCCAGCCCTCTCTTATTCAGTGGAAGCCCCACCTGCACAACGTCAACCCCATGGCCAACAAATGCATCACCAAGACCCACGGGTAACACCTGCTACCACCTCCGGAAGAAATAAGCCGTTAACTGACCTCCTACGCCTGACCCCCATACCACTTGGCTTCAAAGGCCCGTCTAACATAATCACCTACATTGGAGATTCCGACCCCTTCGAATGGATTCAGAAGTTCGAAGCAGCGATGACACTCCACGGAGAAACTGACCTCCTCATGTGCCGAACTTTCCCGACACTCCTCGGCGGAAGAGCCCTAACTTGGTATACTACCTTACCAACCGGCAGCATTTCTTCTTGGGATGACCTGGCCTTCAAATTTCAAGCCCACTTCGCCACCAGTCGTCCCGTGCCCAAGTCCGTTCATTCGCTTGAAAAGATCCGTCAGCAATCAGGCGAATCCCTTAGGGCGTTCCTCGATCGCTTTGACAAGGAAGCTTTGCAAGTGCAAGGCCTTGATCCTAAGGTCCAAGTACATATACTCCTCTCAAGTTTAAGGCAGGGCGCTTTCGCTTACGAGCTAGCCCGGCATGAGATAACTGATTTGGAGGGGGTAAAAAAGAAAGCCCAGGAGTTCATGCGGATTGAGGAATACAAAGGTAGCAGGACCGATGACTCTTCACACAGCCAAGCTCAAAAGCCAACCAAAGGCAAAGCTGAGGGCGATGACGAGAGAAGAACTCAGAATCCTCCCCGAGGAACCGGACGCCCTTCTGGCCGAGGCCAGACCGGGCGCCGCCCTCACAGTGTAAACCAGACGGATTACAAAGAGGGGCAGAGAAATCCGCCCCCGCGCCCAGAACAAGACAAAGAGACCGCCGTATACTGCAAGTTCCACCGAAGCAACGGCCACAGCACAGAAGACTGCAGACATTTGAAGGAGGAGATCGATGAGCTGATCAAAAGCGGCGCACAGCGACGGACCGCTGAAGGCACTCGGGGTGATGGAGCGGGCAGACGACGGGATGAGCGCAGCAGGTCGCCAGACAGAAACAATCAATCACGATACCGGTCACGCCATGACCGCCCCAGGAGAGAAGAATCCTCAAGAGGCCACAATCCACCCCCAAGTCCACGCCATAGGAACAGAGGGAACGAGGATGAAGAGGAGGACTCCGCTGTCATCAAACACGGAGTGATCAACATGATATCGGGCGGATTGAGCGGAGGGGGAGAAACATCCAACGCCAGGAAAAGGCATCTGAAGCAATGTCTGGCGATAGCCGGGAAAGTTATAAATAAAGCCAAGCCAAACCCAGGCCCCGCCAAACCCAAGATCATTTGGGACAGCGAAGACTTGGGTGAGGTCCTTCCAGGGCATGACGATCCCCTCGTCATTCAAGCAACGATCGCCAACTTTGGCGTCAACAGGGTCTTTGTTGACCACGGCAGCTCTGCCGATATTTTGTTTCTTCCATGTTTTTCCGCGTTAGGATTCACAACTAACGATCTGACTCCTGTTTCAGGAGAACTTTCAGGTTTCAATGCAACCACTACCAAACCACTGGGAATGATAACCTTGCGCTTATCATTGGGAACGCCACCGACGTCGAAATCGGCCGATATCCAGTTCTTGGTGCTAGGCACTCCTTCAGCATATAACGCCATACTTGGCCGAAGGATGTTTGCGGCGTTTGAGGCTAGCATTTCCCACCCGCACTTGGCAATTAAGTTTGTTGCAAAAAACAACAAGGTAGCAACGGTGAAAGGCGATCAGCTGGTCGCAAGGAGCTGCTACAACATATCCCTAAGGCCAACTACAAAGGTTACATTCAGAACTCCAACAGCACAACCACCAAGTTCAAACCCATCGCCGCCAAAAAACAGCCCATCCGAGAACACGATCAAAGGCGATCAGTGTCTCTTGGTGGAATTCGATGCAAGAGACGACCCCAGAGTCGAACATGCAAGACCTACCCCCGACAGAGCCCTAGAGCACGTCACACTTGGAGATGCAGACCAAACCACAACCATTGGGGCGGCAATGCATCCCGACACCAAGGAGGAGCTTATTAAACTCCTCAAAAGAAACAAGGACTTGTTTGCTTGGAAACCATCAGACTACACAAGGACTTTCACAGCGCCAAACCATTTTTAACTACACATGGGAAAAAAATAATTCCATCCACCCATGGTATTATTTTTCCCCCACCAAGTAGGAAACACATTTTCACATTTTGAGATAAAAATGCTCTTACGCAATATATCAGCAGATGTGTAATTATGAGTAATTATGTGTCTCCTATTCAGATTTCCATTAATATTTTACACTCAACCTAACATAACATCAGTAAAATTATTCTGCAAATCAGTTCTTGATTCAACTAGTACACCGCCAACTTTACTTGCAAAGCTCAAGTCCTCTGATATTCTGACAGGGAAAAATCAAATTAAGCAAACAATCATAATTTCACGAATCACAAACGAATATACAAGATGAACATGCAACATCACTTAAAAGCAACTAAGCAAGGACCACATTTCTTCCCAGTAGCAAATTTATAAAGTTTCTACAACTTTAAGCTAAGATGCAATAAAATTTCGCACCTCTGAAACAAAAATGTTGAGATATGATACCTGGTAAAGAGGGCATTTTCACCCTTTTGCCCCTCATTAATTATTTAATAACCATTTTGCCCCTCATTCAGAACTATTTATCAATCTGCTTATCTTTAGTCGATTAAGCCAAAAATGTAATCGATTAAATGGTCAAAATAGGCAAAAATCGTTGACTTGAAGATTTAGTCGATTAAATCTCCCTATTTAATCGATTAAATCTCCCTATTTAATCATTAAATCTCCCATACATAAGGTTGTTCTTCTGATAAAGAGGAATATTTAATCGATTAAGTTGAAGATTTAATCGATTAAATTTTCATTTGACCACTAAATCGATTAAATATTCAATTTAATCGACTAAAGAGGGGCAAATTGGTAGATAGTTTGTAATCAGAGCAAAATGATTATTAAATAATTAATTAGGGGAAAAAAGGTGAAAAAGACTGTTAACGGAGTTGGAAACTCATCCAATGACACCAATATAGCAGATGGCTCTGATAGCTCATCAACATTTTCGAACCTTACAATCGGAGCCACAACCTTATCTCGCCCATGATCTAAGGATTCAAAAATATTTATTAAAACGAAAGAACAATTCACCAGCTTATCATAGCAAATAACATTTCAATTGCAACTAATCCTGAAAACGCAAATTAATTGCAATTAATCGTAAAAATGCGAGAGAAAGCTGCTATTGAGACTCACTTGAAAAACCGATGGTTCCAGAAAGATTTAGCAGCCGCACACAAGGATATCCATCGATGACCGTGTACATAGTGTTCTGAAGATCAGGAACCGATTCCATGGAACTGGATTGTCCTGTAAAAAATGAAACACAATCAGTGAGAAATGACAGTTCAAAACAAGGTTTTATGCCGAAATTGATCGTAGCAGTGTTTGAATCGAATATTGAAGTCAACGCGGAAGATGTTGATACCATAGAGGCAGGGGAGAAAGTGAAAGGTGAAGAAGATGAAGTAGAGAGAGAGAGAAAGGTTGGTGCCATTACCATAGATGAATAAACCCTAGTGAGAATGGTGCAGGAGCAGGAGCAGGTGCAGGTGCAGCACAGTGTGTGTATTTTTCTTCTACTCAGCTTTCTTCTTCTAATTTTGAATTTGCAGGGTTCTGTGATTTCATTAACATCAAACAAATCGTACGGCTTCGATTCAGTTTCCAAATGGGGACTGGTTTGGGTTTGGGTCCTATGCTTTGTTCTCTCTCCAAATTCGAAGATTGAAAGATGTGTGGGTTTTGAATAATTTATGTTGTGAACATAAATTATTTCTTTAACAGCTTTTTAAGATAGTTTAAAAAATAATAGTATTTAAAAAATTGTAACAGACATACACTAATTTGTTCATTTTGTGATTTTTTTTAATTGGATTCAGCGTTATTTATAAAATAACTTAATTGGTCCATGCATCATTAATTACTGGCAAGGATCGCGTATATTATGTGAGTCTTTTTGAAATTTAAGTTAAATATAAAAAGTGTATATAACCAATTTAGATAGAATTTAAGATAGATAAATTATGTATAAAAAAAATAGATACATTAAAAAAAGGGTTTGCTTATTCTCCTTACCGAAGATTTCTTTCTCCGGCCAGGCCACTGAAACACTTGGGGTGGGGCGCACTCAAAAAAAATAAAATAAAAAAATCAAGATGGGGTCCATGTTATTTTTATGTCACATGCATGAGAAAAAAATTCTCCATTAACAGAAGAATATATTATCCCTTAAAAAAATATCTCAAATTATAAAAAATAAATGTATGACTAATTTGAAAGATAAAAAGTTTAAGAATTGTATTTTTATAAAGAAAGTAAATTAAGAGATTAAACTACTCTTATCTTCTTTTACGATTTTTTTGATGAGTAGATAATATTGTATGAAATTAAAAAAAAATAGTATATAAACCACTAGAATGAGTTAGTGATTAGGAACTTGATCAGATCAAAAATATTTGGAATGAGCACAGTTGAGTAGCTTGATCTCAGATATTTCAGCACTCAATATATAAGTATAGGTTGTATGATAATTATATAAATATTAATTTTTTTTGTGCAATATATATGAGTGATTTGGTGAATTTATAAATAAATTATATATATTTATGTAATGTTAATTCGGATTGAATTGAGTCATTTTTCAAAATTAGAAATAAAATTGATCCGATCGACTCGAAAAAAGCAATTTTTCATATTTATAGTTTTTTTTTATTCAGTTTTTAGCATGTTATTCAGTTTTTTGGATTTTTATTGGATTGCACCATATTATGAACGCCCTTAGTGCTATTATTGGTTTAGTACATTGTTAAAATAAAATAAAACTTGACATGAGATTAAAAAAAATTATTTTTTGCTTCTATAAGAAAAAAACTAAAATAAAACTAAACTATTTTATTTTATTTTTTATAACAAACTATTATATTTTATTCTATTCGACACTATTAATACATAAAATGCTTGAAAGGTATCAGACCAAAGTGCAAGAAAAGAAGGAAAGGGAAGAAAGAATAGAGAACTGATAACTGATCTTATTATCAGAGGAATATGAAAACTCATCATTAAAAGTATTGATACATCACAGTATATATAGCTGTGGTATAACAGTTCACTTAAGATAGGATCAATCAGTTACAACTGAATCTCTCTAACAGAAACCAAGATCAGTTACAACTGAATCTTTATAACAGAAAACTGTTGAAACTAATTGTAACTAATATACTCTTTCATCCCCCCTCAAGCACAGTGGTCGATGAGTCAGAGACACGAAGCTTGGTTCTGAATTCTGAGAATGAACTGTTAGATATGGCTTTAGTGAGACCATCTGCAATCTGATGAGTGGCTGGAACATGCGAGACAGAGACAATTTTGTGGAGCACTTTTTCACGAACAAAGTGAAGATCAAGTTCAAAGTGCTTTGTTCTAGAGTGAAATAACGGATTAGCTGTGAGAAGAACAGCACTTAAGTTGTCACAGTAAATGGTAGGAACCTTGAGCAAGGATACACGAAGTTCAGATAACAAAGAACGAAGCCACATAACTTCAGTGATGGTGGAGGCAAGACATCTGTATTCTGCCTCTGTGCTAGAACGACTAACCACTGGTTGCTTCTTGGAAGACCAAGAAACTAGATTTCCTCCAAGATAGACACAAAACCCAGAGGTAGAACGACGATCATCTGGGTCGGAACCCCAATCAGAATCACAAAATGCAGAGAGATGAAGATTGGAAGACGGTTTGATGGAGAGTCCAAAGGATGGAGTACCACTCAGATATCGAAGTATCCTTTTAACAGTCTTCCAATGTGTATCAAGAGGGTTGTGCATAAATTGGCATACCTTGTTAACTGAGAAGGTAATGTCAGGACGAGTAATTGTAGCATACTGAAGAGCCCCAACAACTGATCTATATAGAACTGGATCATGGAAAGTAGAACCAACTGTAGACGAAAGCTTTTGTTCAGAGATCATGGGAGAGGGCATAGGCTTGGCATCGGACATTTTTGCTTTCAATAGAAGATCAGAGATATATTTGGACTGTGTCAAGTGTAAGACACCAGTAGATGAGGTATGAGCTTCAATTCCCAAAAAGTAATGAAGCTTGCCCAAGTCTTTAAGAGCAAATGCAGTATTCAGAGTTGTAATGAGAGAAGAGATAACAACAGAATCGGACCCTGTGATTAGGATATCATCTACATAAATAAGTATAAAAGTTGTTGCAGTAGGAGTGAAAGACACAAACAGTGAATTGTCACATTTAGCAGAAGCAAAACCAAGTCGAAGAAGAGTGGAACTAAGCTTGTCAAACCAAGCACGAGGTGCTTGTTTGAGGCCGTAGAGAGCTTTAGTCAATCGACACACTAGATTTTTATCACCACCATCAAATCCAGGTGGTTGTTGCATGTATACTTCCTCTGTTAAATCACCATTGAGGAATGCGTTATTCACATCAAGTTGATGGATGGGCCAACTGCGTGAAAGAGCTAATGAGAGAACCACTCGTATGGTAGTAGGTTTAACAACTGGACTAAAGGTCTCTGCATAATCGAATCCTTCCTGTTGATGAAAGCCTTTGGCAACAAGGCGAGCTTTGTATTTGGATACACTGCCATCAGGATTGTATTTGGTTTTGAAGACCCATTTGCATCCAATGGGTGACCTGTCTGGTGGAAAAGAAACAAGGCACCAAGTGTTGTTACGAAGAAGGGCTTGATATTCATCCTTCATGGCTTGTAACCAATGTGGTTGAGACATAGCCTGTTGTGCAGTAGTAGGTTCCAATGAGACAGAAAAGGCTTTAGGTTTAAAGACACCAGCCTTGGCTCGAGTGATCATGGGATGATCATTGTGAGGAAGTTCTCGAGGAGTAGGAGAGCAAATAGCAGGTGGATTTGACTGAGAGACAGCATGTGAATTTGATTGAGATGCAGGAAGATAGCCAGAATCATTAGCATTCAGTGGTGAGGAGTGCACACCAGTGATAGGAGACCTGCAAATGTCATTAGTAATAACAGGAAAAGAAGCAGGAGTAGGGTTAATAGAACAAGTAGAAAATGCAAGATTATTAGTATCACTCAATGGGTGAGACACGGTAGGTATATAAGGTGTAAGAGGAACACAAGATGATTTAGATGAGAATGGTAGAGGGGAAAGTTTAGGAGTCTTAAATGGGAAGTGATTTTCATCAAAGATAACATGTATAGTCATAATGATTCGGCCAGATGCAGTGAGGCATTTATAGCCTTTGTGATTAACACTGTAACCAAGAAAGGTACAAGGTTCTGACCTATAGTTGAATTTATTTTTGTTGTAAGGTCGAAGATAAGGATAGCAAGCACATCCAAAAGCTCTCAAGAAAGAATAATCAGGGAACTTATTGAAAAGAATTTGAAAGGGAGATTTATTTGATAATGTGGATGAAGGCAGCCGATTTATGACAAAGGTAGCAGACAAGAAAGCATCTTCCCAATGTTTGAGAGGAATACCAGATGCTGCCAACAGTGTAAGACCAGTATCCACAATATGTCTATGTTTTCTCTCAGGAGTACCATTCTGCTGGTGAACATAAGGACAAGTCAGTCTATGTAAAATGCCATGATTTTGTAAGAAGGAAGTGAGTTTTAGATATTCCTTCCCATTGTCTGTTTGAACAGCTTTAATTTTTGCATTTAACTGTAATTCGACCATGTTTTTGAACTGAAAGAAGACAGAAAAGGTTTGAGACCTGGCCTTTAAAGGATAAATCCAGGTAAAACGACTGAAAGCATCAACAAAGCATATATAATATCTTGAACCATATATGCTGTCCATAGGTGCTGGACCCCATATATCAGAAAAAATTAATTCAAGAGGCTGTGAATAGACTGTAGAAGACATAGAAAAAGGGAGTTGATGCATCTTTCCCATACAACAGGCACAACAAGGTGCAATGTCAACTTTATTTTGAAAGGGAATTTTACAATGAGAAAGAACAGCTTTCACAGTTTTAAGTGAAGCATGTCCTAGTCGACTGTGCCATAAGCCTAAGACTGAATTACAAGGAGAACTATGACTAGTATTGACAGAATTAGAAACAGTTTCTGTATTAAGTGCAGCAAGAAGAGGTTTCTTGATCACTTTGGCATCTTCAAAGGCATACAGGCCATTTTTAATTGTCCCTTGGAGAAGTATCTCCTTGGTGACCTGAGATTTAACAAAACAATTGTTAGAATGGAATTCAAAAAAGACATTGTGATCTTTAGCAAATTGAGAGACACTTAACAAATTCTTGGATAAGCCAGGAACATGTAAAAGATTCGATAGGGTAAAGGAATGAAAAGGAGATTTAAGTATTGAGTGTCCAATAAGCTGGATTTTCATACCTGTTCCATTACCTATTTTGACTGATTCATTTCCTCTGTATGCTGTCTTTGTAATCAGATTTGATGAATCTGGTGTGAAATGATTTGTTGCTCCTGAGTCAGGATACTAAGTTGGATCGAACATTGAGCAATAGTCAGAAGTATCATCACGATGAGAAGATGCACTGGAATCAGTTACAGCCACATGAGCTTGAGGTTTATGAAAAGAAGCATTCGTTTGGTTCTGACTGTATGGATTTGGAAGGCTTTCTGTAAACCGATGGTGGCATTCCCAGGCTATATGTCCAAACTTTCCACAAACCTGGCATTGAGGTCTGTTGGAGTTGTGGAGATTATTGGATCCTTGATAATTCTGATTAAATCTTCCACCTCTGAAATTTCTGCCTCCTCTGTAGTATTGACCACGTCCTCTATTAAAGAAAGTTCCTCTTGTAGGATTGAATTGCGGTGGTTTCTTGATCTGCATTTGTGTCAAGTTTGCTTGAACAGAACAAATTTCTGTTTTTCTGTGCTTTTCAATGCGTTCTTCTTGTGCCATGAGTAAAGATTCTATTTCGCTAACAGTATAGGCATCAGTCCTTGAAGTAACTGAAATTATAAAAGGATCATAATCCTCACCTAAACCGTCGAGTATGGCATCAATATGGTCTTCAGTGGATACAGGTGCTCCTGTTGCTGCCAGTGAATCTACAATTTTCTTTAGTTGAAGAAGATACTTTGAAATGGAACCATCTTTCTTTATGCTTTTGAGTTGTACCTTCAGTTGTTTAATCCTTGCTCTGGTTTGAGAAGCAAAGAATTCTTCAAGTTTCTGCCAAATTTCGCGTGAAGTGTTACATCCAACAGCTCTTGTATGTAGAGAATCAGACATTGAAGCTAATAACCAAGAAACGAGCAATTGATCTTGTTGCTCCCAAAGATCAGCTCCATATTCGGTTCTTGAATAATCTGCATCTGCTGAGATGAATCTTTGTAATTTGAAACCTTTGATTGTGGCTGAAGCTTGTTGCTTCCAAGGAAGAAAGTTTTCTTCATCAAGCTTAATTGATACTGGGTTTGAGAAAGTATGCAGTGAAGGCTGTGTTGCAGTGTGCAACGAAGACTGTGTTGAAACGTGCGGAAGGCTGTGATTCTCCATGGATCAAAAAAAAAAAAACTAAGCTCTGATACCATGAAAGGTATCAGACCAAAGTGCAAGAAAAGAAGGAAAGGGAAGAAAGAATAGAGAACTGATAACTGATCTTATTATCAGAAGAATATGAAAACTCATCATTAAAAGTATTGATACATCACAGTATATATAGCTGTGGTATAACAGTTCACTTAAGATAGGATCAATCAGTTACAACTGAATCTCTCTAACAGAAACCAAGATCAGTTACAACTGAATCTTTATAACAGAAAACTGTTGAAACTAATTGTAACTAATATACTCTTTCAATGCTATAATTTAAATGCTAAAAAACAAGGCTGGTTGCCTTTCGAGCATGTCACAAATTCGAGTTTGGGTAACAGTTTTTTTTATTAAAATGTAAGATAACATTGTGTACAATCAGTGGGGAAGCCGAAATTTGTCTTTTTTTTAACCTAAACTATCAACCTCTCCTTTTATCTTTCCTTTATTTCAGGAAATATGCGAGGGGTATTTCTGAAGCAGAATAAGTAAAAATTGGAGCACCCGTAATTCCTTGATTTCACAATGAGATAAGTCAACCTCATCTTTTGATTTTCTTCCTTTGTTTCTGTAATTTGATTTTCTCCATTTTGTCACATTTTCTATAACATGTTGTACTCTTGACACACAAGATAATTGCATCACTCTCTTTCTTGCCATTGCCAATGACATTTAGATTGCTCTAGCATTTTTAAAGAAACACTGAGAATTGCAATCCTCCCAGCAAATAGGTGAAATAACACCACCACCAACAACAACTTAGCTAGAATGTGATACATAATAATCTAATACAGTGCGACGTGATCATCAGATAGTAGAAGCCACAAAAAAATCTAAAATTCAGGATATTTAACAATGGGAAAAGTTATTCTCATGTTACATGAAATAAGTTTTCCCTTCTACACACCCTTCGACTACTTTGGTTATCAAAATTTGGTGACAAAAGAATCTGCCTACATAGCCTGAAAGGTTGCTGGGAGCATATCCCATTTCTGGGAACAGACCGAGTCTTGGAATGACCAAGAGGATGAAAATACCAACCTGCGCCTATCCCCCATCATTCGGTTGATTATATCCCTCTGATTCCAAAATCTTACCATCACCGTAAAATAGATGAATCCATTGATAACTGGGTGGGAAGGTATCATCCTGAAGATGCCTGGCTCATACGATATGACATATGTCTGCATGCCTTTGGCACTTGTAGAAGGGTCAGGTTGAGGTGATGGTCGTCATTTTTTTAAGGTGCACTCGGTGTATATGCATGCCTTTCACACTTGCCGCATCTTTTGACGTGGTTGTGAACATCTTTTTCCATGGTCGGCTAATAAAAACCCGTCATGAGAGCTTTCTTGGTGAGGGACCGGTCTCCAAGGTTATGACCATTCAATCCTTCGTAGACTTTCTCTAGCATGTACTGTGCGTCGTTTGAATTTAAGCATTTCAGGAGCGATGGTGAAAAACTTTTTATGAATAAACGACCTTCGATTAAAGAAAAACTTTTACTTCTTCTCATCACTTTCCTTGCCTATTTTCGGTCAGGTGGTAGCGTTCCTTGCCTATTGGATTGTTTTACTTCTTGTTGCTTCATCTTCCTTCGATGGGCCTTTTACTGCACATTCGGATTCTACGAAGAAACCTACTTCAGAGTGTTTGAGTACATTGAACTTAATAAGTAATTTATCATATGCTGATCTTTATGCTCGTCATTTAAATGAATATGAGGATTTTTTTCACCGAGTATGTAGCAGTGAAGAACGCAAAAGAGAGTTAGGGAGTGAGAGAAGGAAAGCGAAGAGAGAGTTGAAACAATATTCCCATATTCCATTAAGGGTCATTTGCATGATTTCTTTTTTCCAGTTCAGTTGGATGTCCGCTTAAAAAAAACAGAAGTCACAAAAAACAGAGTAAAAAATCTACTTTTTTTTTTGTACATTGCCAAGAGGTATCCCCATTCAATCTTCTCCGGGCACCATGCCCTCGGGGTACGGCCCGTTAGGGCTAGCCCCTCATTGTGACAATGGGTGCACTGAGCTTCGCAACCGGAGAAAGGACGAGACTA
This sequence comes from Gastrolobium villosum, assembly GCA_032173675.1. Taxonomy (NCBI): domain Eukaryota; kingdom Viridiplantae; phylum Streptophyta; class Magnoliopsida; order Fabales; family Fabaceae; genus Gastrolobium; species Gastrolobium villosum. Next base: position 15,126 of record JAVKPL010014455.1, read on the forward strand.
ATCCCCCAAGACAAGGTTTGATCCCTGCACCAAACAATCCCTTGAGAGCTAAGCTGCCAACTGAGCTACCCTTAGGGTTTAAAAATCTACTTTTTTTTAGAAGCTAAAAATTTTGTTTTCTAAAAGAAAAAAAAAAACAGAAATCAAAAGCTAAATATTTATAAAAAATTAAATATTTTTATAAAATTATAAATAACACTTCTAAAATAAAGAAAAGATAAAAATTACTTTTTCTAAGCCAAAACAATTGACCTCCAATTCCCAAAAGCCAAACTTATAAAAGAATTAAAATATCATTCACTAGTTTATTATTCAATAACCATGAGAGCCCACTATTCTCCGGTTTGTTAGCCTCCTCGTGACTCTCTTGGACTGGATGATAGTTTGTATGCTACAGCTGGAGCTGTCAAAACTGGCCAGCTTGGCCCGTAAGGCCCTGGCCCGCTAAAAGCCGGCATGGTCAAAAGCCCGTTATGATAAAGGCCCGTATGGTTTAGAAGCCCTATGGGTTAGGGTTAAAAATATCATTTTGTTCTCCTCTGAGAAGCCAATCCCACGCTCTTTTATTCACCCTCTCTCTCCCTCGCTTTCTCTCTCTAGCTGCAGATTGATCTGGTTGTGATGAACATGGTGAAGCACCCCCAACATCGTTCAGCTCCTCTTTGTAGTAGATCGATCTGGTTGTGATAGCAGATACAGAGTCGCTCTTCGTAGAGTGCATATTTTATCCACAAATAGATATTTAATCCACAAATAGATATATCTATTTGTGGATTAAATATGTCTATTTGTGGATTAAAGATGGACTCTACAAAAAGCTTGATGCCGATGATATGGAGCGAGCAAGACGTGTATACATGAGGTGTCATTGGGTTGGGATAGCTGATTTGTCTTCATCTTCTTCAGTGTGCGCGTTTCTTTCCATCTGAAGATCTAAGCCCCTTTTCATGTCATCTGCCTCTGTTCTTGATGGCGGCAAGTTGTGGATCTAAAAGGTGAGATCTTTGCTCTGTAAATCTGCTTTTCTTTTCATAAAGGCTTGACCTTTCCTCAAGTTTTTTCCATATTTCTTTACTGTGAGAGTTCTTTCTAACAGGATTTCCTCAAATATAAAGCATATCCCTTATTGGAAGGATGGATGAATGTCATTTCTGTTGAGCTGGCTGATAGAAGGAAGTGAAGGATATCTTGAAACATATCACCGAACATTATTTCATCTCTCCCAAGTCCCAACGGTAAGCCCGCTTGTGTAAGCCAGTCATCAACAATGGATAAAACAAGTCTTTTCCATATTTCTTTTTGCTGCTGAGGTGAAGTTGCTAAACTTTCAACTAGATCATACAAATTATAAGACAATTTTGATGTACTGTTTAGTCAATATTTGTGTCTGCCTTTTAAGTTAGCCTTTTCATAACAGATTATAGGGAGGGAGAACAAAGGATAATATTGTTGGAGAACTTGGTGAAGCTCAACCAAGGCTACTTCCAACTAATATTGCATTCCATAATGGAATCGGTATTTTTATTTTTTCGCTTAAAATGTGGAAGATTAATGTTACTTTATTCAATGGTTAATTTTGATATGCTAAATTGTTGGATAAATAATGGATTGCTTGTGGAATATCTAAAGGATCCTGATGTGCATCCTCGGCACCTTTCTCATCTATTCGGTCTATTCCCAGGGCCGAGGGCCTAAAATCTCTTCTTAAAATCTTTTTTTTTTCGTTACCTTTTTTATAATAAAAACTTTTATAAAAATATATTTGACTAAGGAATAAAAAGCTAAAAATAAAACATGTCAAATAGATATGAAGTGTTTTTACCTGGGAAAAAGAAATTCAGATATTTTGACAAAAATTCATGTTACAAAAGAGAAGCAAAATTCTCAAAATGCTTTATATATATTTTTTTCTCTTAACCCCAAAAAGACATCGCATGGAGGAGATTAAATTTAGTGCACCCGGTGCATATGGGATTGGGTGGGGCGAAGGAGAGAGAGTGAAAGAGAAATTGAGGAGAGAGGAGAGAGAAAAGAAAAAAAGAAAAAGAAAAATACACGTGTCACTCCGTGAATGGAAGGACCATGAAGGGACGGGAGCGTATTAAAAATTTCCCGCATGGAGAAACACTCTTCCCTCCTCCTCCTCATTATTATTATTGGAAATATAGAAAGGCTAGTGAATTTGTTCTGCTTGGGCAATTCATTTAAGGAAAAGGGATAAATTTCTTACAGCACAATTGATCCAAACAAGCATTCTGCCAAAAAATCAACATATGAATGTTGATTACTATTTAAAATTCACCAGCTTCATAACTCCAACTAGTTTTTTCATATACCAAGAAACACTTCAAAAAGACAGCCAGAAACCAAAAAAAAAAGTGTTAACTGGTACTACACTTCTCTATTGCACTTCCATTCAGGGCATCATCAGGACCCATCATACATCTTTCTCCTCTCTGACAAAAAAAAAAGTCTTTTGGCGAAGCTCACTCTGAACATAAATGTCACTATTCAAAGTCCTCTCAGGAACTTCAGCAATGTACCTCTCAAATTTAGGTCTTACTCATCAAAAGAATAACTTGTTCTCTGAGCTGTTCTTCCATGTGCTTCTTGCAAAAAATTTGAGCTTGCCCCAAAGACCTTATAGCCTTCATTTCTAGCACCAAGTGGTAAGGGAACAATATCCATTCTTCTAACATGATCTGTCTGAGAATATCTAACATTAGTTGATGTTTGCCATTGTTGCAATTGCAATGACTCCATTAGCTGCAAAGGTTGAAATGATCTCTCAGAGCTTAGACTCATACCAGGAGCAGTTCTTCCCTGTATTTCAGCCACATTGTTTAAGTAGGCATCAGAGATTGGAGGTTATCCCTTTGTCAAGCCAAAGTTTAACAATTTCTGATCTCTAGTGAACCTCTCAGCATGATTCGAAACCCGATGAAGTGCTAACCATTTGTTAGAGAAAAAAGAACGATTGGCTCTTGGAGATGTCACAACTTCATTCATTTTTGAAATGTGATTTGTTTGAGGATAATAATTGAGATCAACTGGAGTTGGTAATTGCTCTATAGAATCCTGAATGGACCTCTCAGTAAATGGTCCATAGTAATTGGTCAACAATTTATGATGATCTCTAGATGATCTATCAGTAAGATTCGAACCCAGATGATGTTCTAACCATCTGTCCGATTCTAACCATCTGTCCGATTCTAACCATCTATCCGAGAAAAAAGAACGATTGGCTCTTGTAGATGTCATTGCTTCATTGATTTTTGGAATGTGACTTGTTTGAGGACAATAATTGAGATAAAGTGGAGTTGGTAATTGTTCCATAGCATAGTGAGTCTCTTGAAATGGAAGTTTTCTTTGTTGACTAGAAACCACCTTATGACTTCTCCTACTACGTTTTCCCTTAGCTCTAGGATTGAAAACAAACTTAAAAGTGCTGCATTTACCAAGTGGAAAGGGTTCATCACATCTATAGCTATCACCTCGCTTATTGTTATAACCTGGGTAATCTTCAATCTTGAAGTCAGCACACTCAATCAATGCCAAAAAGCTTTGCATCGCAAGCTTCTCTATGTTCCAATCGCTAAAAGGAGCTGTGCATTTGTGATTAACATGAATTTCGCCATTGGCTCGAAGCATGCAAGTTGCATTCTTGAAGAAACCAAGCACAAGGTCTTTATGCATCCTGTAATTCAGGAGGAAAGACACGAAGAACTTCACATACAATCACGTGGAGGGTTGATAGGAATTCCATACTTAACTTTTAAGTGTGATAAACAAAGAAATTTAACATATTTGAATATACAAACCAGCAATTCCGCAAAAAACTAGCAGAATAAAACGTTAAATTCATCAGAAACATATTTTGAGTAACTAAATTAATGCCATTTCAAGTTTCCACAAAGTACAGAAGACAGAACCAAGCTACACTTTCTACTTAAATCTATTCCCTATTTTGGCCTTAGAGAAGCAGAGCAGAACCATGAGCATTTCAAATAAATTTTTGTTCTTTATAAAGCACTCAAGACATTAACTAATCATCAAACTGAATGATACTAGAAAACTCACTTAATCATTAATGGATTATCTTCTTTCCTGTGAAAGCCCGCGTGAGGAAAGTTGAATATAATTCGATCAAACCTCCGCATTTTCAAATCTGAATGAAGCTTCATTTTGGTTGCATCCACTCCATGTAACAAGCATGCTCCCAGCTTTTGTAAGTCATCTAAATTTGACTTTGCATTCTTGTACTTCTTGGTAACATCATCTACATGAACAGGGTGAGCATTGATGACAAGCCAGAAAGAAGCATTTTGCAATGCAACAAATATACTTACACTAATTAAGGGTGTTTGTGCTTGGTAGAAGCCAAAATGAAAGGGAAGAAATTAGTGGAAAAACAACTGACATGGCATTTGGGTTTTGAACACAAATAAGTACATGAATCTAAAGTTATCCCTTATTTTCATGCATCCTCTTTCCTCCTTCATATTTTCACTCCTTGCAAGCACATTCAAAACTAGAGCAAATTAGATATATATATAATAAAGGGTTTTATAATTCTCATGTTGAAGGAGAATTGAAATCTCATGTTGTAGAGATAAAAAGCATGTGAGACCCATGTGTTAGAAAAAATTATACGTAGTACCCATTGTTGGTTTAAACTTTATTTAAATAAAGAAAATAGAAAATGAAGAGTCTTATGGTGAAGGGATGTGTCCTTAGGAATTTGTTAGTGGACATTAATGAGTTTAGAGTTTCTATGAAGTAGTCTTTATTGTGTTTAGTTTTTCCTAAGTTGGTTATTAGTCTTTTGCTAATGTTTATAAATAGCACCATGTAAACCATTGTAAAGTGGCTTGGCATATACAGTAATAGGAAGAGGTATATTCAGAGATTTGTTTGTGTGTTTGAGTGTTTGAGAGAAACACTATTAGAGGACCTGTGAATTACAAATTGGTATCAGAGCTTGAGCCAATGGAAAATATGAGTAGTCTGCCAGTGCCCCGCCTGACAAAGGTGAACTATGAAAACTGGAGTATCCAAATGAAGGCCCTTCTACGAGCTTATGACAGTTGGGGGTTGGTGCAAAATGGGTTCGTAGAACCTGATACAATGGAAGGATATTCAGCAAATCAACTCAAGCAATTGAGTGTGTTGAGATCAAAGGATGCAGCGGCACTATTTATGATGTTTCAAGCCGTTAAAGGAAGCGGTGGTCTTGAAAAGATTGGAGATGCGACGACGGCAAAGGAAGCTTGGGATATATTGGAGACAACTTACAAAGGCGCGGACCGTGTGAAGCAGGTCCGACTTCAAACTCTAAGAGGAGAGTTAGAGGGGATGAAGATGAAGGAAACCGAAGGAGTGTCGGACTTCATCACCCGAGTTCAAACCGTGGTGAACCAGTTGAAACGAAATGGAGAGGTGTTAACTGACTCCAGAGTCGTTGAAAAAATTCTGAGGTCGTTGACAGACGACTTCGAGAACGTAGTATGTGCAATTGAGGAGTCTAAGGACTTAGCTACGCTCTCTGTTGAAGAGCTAGCAGGTTCTCTTGAGGCGCATGAACAGCGCAAGAAAAAGAAGAAGGAAGAGACACTGGAGCAAGCGCTTCAGTCAAAAGCAAATGTCAAGGATGAAAAGGCACTCTACTCTCAGAATGTCCGAGGTAGAGGTCGTGGACGAGGTGGACGTGGAAATGGCCGAGGAGGTCGTGGCCGAGGTCAGGAGGTGAAACATGAAGAAAGAGCTGAGACGAGTCAGCAAAATTGGAGAGGTAGAGGACGTGGTCGAGGTGGAAGAGGCCGATGGACAAACCAATCAAACGTGGAATGTTACAAATGTGGGAAGTATGGACATTATTCAAGAGATTGCAACTCGGACAAGTGTTATAACTGTGGCCGAGTTGGGCATTTCGCTAAGGATTGCCGAGATGAAAGAAGAGTTGACGAGGCTTCAAACCTCACTGCAGAAGGAGAAATAAAAGATGGAGTTCTGATGTTAGCACATGGTGAAACTAGCTCGAAGGTTGAGTCAGAGTGGTACCTGGATACTGGTGCCAGTAATCACATGTGTGGTTACAAACATTTGTTCAAGGAGTTGAGAACGGTGGAAGCTGGACATGTCTCTTTTGGAGACGCGTCCAAAATTGATGTGAAAGGCCGAGGTACGATCTGTTTCTTGCAAAGAGATGGAAGAATTGGTACAATTCGGGACGTGTATTACGTGCCTGAGCTCAAAAGCAATATTCTGAGCATTGGACAATTGATGGAGAAAGGCTACTCGGTTCTAATGACAGACCGAGTTCTGTTGTTGAAAGACAAACAAGGGCGTCTGATAGCCCGAGTTCAGATGGAGAAAAATAGAATGTACAAGTTGAGTTTGAGGAGCATGGAGGTCGGTTGTCTGCAAGCCGAGGTGAAGGATAAAATGTCGCTGTGGCATCGACGGTTTGGACACCTTAATTATGGTGGTCTGACCGAGATGATGAAGAAGAACATGGTGGTGGGACTGCCAAAGATTAACTCTGAAGGAAATTTTTGTGAGGACTGCGTATTGGGAAAACATGCGAGGAGCCCATTCCAAAGGATGGCGAGATACCGAGCTAGGCAGCCTCTGGAATTAATTCATACCGACCTGTGTGGACCCATTACTCCCGAGTCATTCAGTGGTAAGAAGTATTTTGTAACTTTTATCGATGATTTTAGTCGAAAAACTTGGGTGTATTTTTTGAAAGAAAAATCCGAGGTGCTAGAGGCATTTAGGAGCTTTAAAGTGATGATAGAAAATGGTACTGGGAGGTACATCATGTCGGTCCGTTCAGACCGAGGTGGGGAGTACGTGTCAACAGCTTTCAAGAAGTACTGTGAAGAACATGGGATAAGGCGGTTCCTGACCGCACCGTACTTGCCCCAGCAGAATGGAGTAGCTGAAAGAAAGAACCGGACTATCCTGGATATGGTCCGATCTATGTTAAAGACGAAAAACATGCCAAAAGAGTTCTGGGGAGAAGCTGTACAATGTGCAGTGTATGTGCAGAACAGATGTGCACATTCAAATTTGAATGACAAGACTCCGCAAGAAGCATGGAGCGGATTGAAGCCCTCAGTGGGTCACTTTAGAGTCTTTGGGAGTGTTGCTTATGCACACATACCGGATCAGTTGAGGACAAAACTAGATGATAAGAGTAAGAAGTTTGTGTTTATTGGTTATGATGAGAAGACAAAGGGATACAAGTTGTTGGATCCCGTTAGTAAAAAGGTGCTGGTTAGCCGAGATGTGAAAGTGAATGAAGAAGATGCTTGGGACTGGAACAGTCCATCAGGGGACAATATGGAACCCGGAAATAGATCAATTGAGGTCAAACAACCTTCGACCCATATCCCTGAAAATCCTGAAGTTTCTGATGGTGAAGAAGAGTTGAGACAACCAAGGATGAGGAGTCTACAAGATCTGTATGATTCCACCAGTGAAGCACACCTGGTATGTTTGTTAGCAGACTCTGAGGAAATGAGTTTTGAAGAAGCAATTCGAAATGTGAAGTGGCAATCAGCCATGGAGGAAGAAATTAAAGCAATAGAAAAGAACAAGACGTGGGAGTTAGCCGAGCTACCCAAAGGAAGTCGGCCCATTGGTGTGAAATGGGTGTATAAAAAGAAAATGAATGCTAAGGGGGAGATCGAAAGATATAAAGCCCGGCTGGTGGCGAAAGGGTATAGGCAGAAGGCCGGCATTGACTATGACGAGGTGTTCGCACCCGTGGCAAGAATGGAGACTATCAGGCTGTTAATTTCTCAAGCAGCCCAGTTCGGATGGCCGATCTATCAAATGGATGTGAAGTCGGCATTCTTAAATGGAGTACTCGAAGAGGAGGTGTATCTGGAACAACCTCCGGGATTCATGAAAGCAGGACAAGAAAGAAAAGTGTTGAGACTGAAGAAAGCTTTGTATGGGTTGAAGCAGGCCCCAAGAGCCTGGAACACAAGAATTGACAATTACTTCAAGAAAGATGGACTTGAACAATGTCCGTATGAACATGCACTCTATGTGAAGAAAAAGGGAAGTAAAATTCTACTTGTTGCTCTGTATGTTGATGATCTGATTTTCTTGGGTAATGATGAAGGGATGATTCAAGATTTCAAGAATAAAATGACGAAGGAGTTCGAGATGACGGATCTCGGTCTGATGAAATATTTTCTTGGTTTGGAGATCAGACAAGACAAATCTGGGATTTTCGTTTCTCAGGAAGCCTATGCAAAAGGAATTTTAGAGAAGTTTAAAATGAGTAATTGCAACCCGGTTTCAACCCCTATGGAACCCGGTGTTAAGCTTTCGAGATATGATGGAGGTGAAAAGGTAGATCCGAGTGTTTATCGGAGTCTAGTTGGAAGTCTGAGGTACTTGACGTGTACGAGACCGGATCTGTGTCTGAGTGTTGGAATAATAAGCCGATTTATGGAAGAGCCGAGCTATACTCATTGGAAGGCGGCAAAGAGAATTTTAAGATATGTTCAAGGAACAATCTCGCAAGGACTTCATTACTCGAAGTCGGATAAGTACAAACTGACAGGATATTCGGATAGTGATTGGTGCGGAGATGTTGATGACAGGAAGAGCACGGCTGGCTATGTATTTTTCATGGGAAACACGGCATTCACGTGGGTGTCAAAGAAGGAACCTATTGTGACTTTATCTACATGCGAAGCCGAGTACGTTGCTGCTTCCTGGTGTGTTTGTCATGCAATTTGGCTGAGAAATTTATTGAGCGAGTTGGAGCAAGAGCAAGTCGGTTCAACTGAAATCCGAGTTGACAACAAATCTGCGATCGAGTTAGCAAAGAACCCGGTCAACCATGAAAGAAGTAAGCATATTGATGTCAGGTTCCATTTCATCCGAGATCAAGTCAGAGAAGGAAAGGTGGAGCTCACTCATGTTGCAAGCCGAGATCAAGTTGGAGATATTTTCACAAACCCCCTGCCGATGTTATTGTTTGAGAATTGCAAGAAGAAGATGGGAATGAAGGACGGCAGAGATATTAAAGTTTAAGGGGGAGTTTTGTTGGTTTAAACTTTATTTAAATAAAGAAAATAGAAAATGAAGAGTCTTATGGTGAAGGGATGTGTCCTTAGGAATTTGTTAGTGGACATTAATGAGTTTAGAGTTTCTATGAAGTAGTCTTTATTGTGTTTAGTTTTTCCTAAGTTGGTTATTAGTCTTTTGCTAATGTTTATAAATAGCACCATGTAAACCATTGTAAAGTGGCTTGGCATATACAGTAATAGGAAGAGGTATATTCAGAGATTTGTTTGTGTGTTTGAGTGTTTGAGAGAAACACTATTAGAGGACCTGTGAATTACACCCATGTCAGTACGGAAATCGAATAGTGTATAGGAAAATTTGAATTCTCAAGAATTATAAAACCCTATAATAAACTACGTAAACAACACTACCCAAAAAGAAATAAATAAATAAAACAATCAAGGGAATATAAAAAGTGAAAAAAAATACATATATTTTCAAGACAACCAAGTGAAAATAAACAATATTTCTAAGAAAAGACAAGGAGAACAAACCCAATATATTCTTTCCTGCAAATAAAAAAAAGGGGGAAGTGTCACATTGAAAGAAGAATCACACATGATCAAACCCAGTACACTGTTTCCTGTAAATAACGTTCTATTCCAAAGGACAAAAGGAACATCCATAACAAACAAACGGTTTTCTCAAGCATGTTCTTTATACCCCATGTATCCAAGGTCGAAACTTTCTCAATGAAACATGCTGCATAAGCCAAAAACACGAGCAGAATGGTAAAGGGTCATGCAAGAACCAAGCAAAAAGAGAGAGAGAGAAAGAGACCGAAGGAGTCAAGAGAGGAAGCGAGGATGTTGGCAGCGGAACCAAAAGAGTTGGCGAGGGAAAGGGAGAAAGAGAAATCACCCTCACCCACCAACAGTATTTGATGATCACTGCAATAATGTGTCACCCATTTTTTACCCTCTCCTCCTCCTTCATCTTCCATTTCCACTTGTTTCTTTCACACCCTTTTTCTTGTTTTCCACTGCACCTTTCTCGCAAGGGTGCCAATCATTCAATTTTTGAAATAGCCATGGGTGTCTCAATCTCATGTCGGATAATCTTTTTTTAAAAAAATTGCCATTTAAATAATAAATTACAAAAATAATGTCGTTTTTAAATATTTTTGAAAAAAATATTTATCATTTTAAGAAAAAGAAATATATAAAGTAACATTTTTTATTTAAAATTTAAATTAAAAAAAAACTACTCACTTTCTATTACATAATTAAGAATTTTTTACATGGGAAAAATATTTATCATGTTGCATGAAAAATCTACTCTCCTACCACTTTTACTTCGATGTCCGTATCAATTACTTTTTTATTTTTTATTTTTTTCTTTAAGATGAGTTGATTCCTTTTTCTCCGTAAAAAAATTTGTATTTCTTGACAAATTGCAAACGCTTATTACATTCATCTCCTCCGCTCCTCTCGTACTATTTTTTCAACTTTCTCTTACTATTTTTACGAAGGAAAGAAAACGTAAAAAATCATTAATTTTGCATGTTTCATCTAAAATAACATAATTCTTAAAAAGAAATATTTTTCTCTTCTTTAATATTTGAAATTCAATCTTATTTTTCATAAAATAAAATAAAATTTAACCTTATTGTAATAAATATAATTTATTTTAAATTAAAAAAATATAAATATCTAAAAAATTTAATGTTAACCATGTATTTTACAATTATCTTTATGTGCTAAAATAAAAATACATTTCCCATTTATTTTCTGATTCTTGGCTAATCCAAAAAAAAAAAAAAAAAACATTGTAGATTGCCAATCCAAAATTTAACTTCAGTTTTTGTGTGTACCTTATGTATTATTTTTTAATTTTTTTCATAATATTAATTTAAATCAAATTAATTGAGTAATTGATAAATTCATGTATATGTAAAAAATTGAGACTACATGTGGAATAATTTCAAATATCACTGTAGGTTTTGGGTGCTAGACCACTTAATTTTTGGATGCTCCCTCTAGGGATAATATAAGGAAGAAAGAGCAGGAATAAATAGGGAAAACAATTTTTTATTTGTAAAAAGGACTACTAAAAAGTTCAATGAGCTTGCACCATTGAATTTTTGCTCAAGATGGAAAAATTTAATATGCTCCAGGACCACTGAATCTTTTGGTGCTCCCTCTCATAATATTAATTTTCTCTTTCCTTTTTTACCCCTATTAATTTCCCACTTTTCCCATTTTACCCTCCTATTTACACTAAGGGACCACCTAAAAATGATGGTCCCGGCTCACTTTAAATAACCTCCAAGAAGATTAACATGTATCTAATTTACAATGTACACCTACTTATGTACATCCCAAAAGGTGACCATAAACACCCATCGGGCCAAATCAATATGAGTTGGTCAAAGTGTATCGAGCCAAATCACACACGGTTGAAGTAAGAAGGCTTTTGGGTAATCTGTTTTCTGGGCTGGAGATTGTAGATGATGATGGGAGGTCTTTGGTTCTCGTTTAGCGTGATGATCCTGATTGGGGTACATGCAATGACACTCCGACGCTCAAGTCAGTATCAATGACAGATTTATGTATATTCTTACTGAATTAGATGATAATACCTGGGCATGTACCCTCTGTTTATATAGCGGTTCTGATGCCGTCTTAGGAAGGCTGTAAGGCCTCTGATTGGCTGTTCAAGAGCTGCAGGTTCAGCTGGTGCTTTCATAGCCTGATCTCATAATGTCAGGCTATCTTGGTAGAGTGGTGGCAAGGTGGTGCTGTCTTCTGTTTAGTTGTTCAATGGTGCGGTGGACCTTTATATCCTATAATTGTTTCCTTATCTCTGAAGTTATGTCAAAGGGCAGTTTCATGCGCAATGGTGGCACCGCGCCCTATTATGCGCGACGGAAGCCATTGCGCCTCACTTTGGGCCTTGCGGGTTTGAGCTTTGTTCTTATGTATTTGGGTCTTTGATGGACCTATCATATTTTATCCAGATTAGCTTCCAAGAAAGGCAGTATCTTATATTAGTGAGATGTTTCCAATAATGTTGCCACAACAAACACTCTCTCCTTATGATTTCCTTGTATGAAAATATCAATCATATTGCTATCCTGGGCCATCATCATAGCAACCTTAACCCTTTGAGATACACTTAATCCTTCAATCTTTTTTAATTCATCAAGAATTGACATTCTTCGGTTACTTCCTTCTACTTGATTTGTAAAACATGAGAATGTTGTGGTAAAGGCAGGAGAATTTTGTACACCGTCTTTAGTTGCGGTATCGGAAATTGGATTATAATTATGTGCTTGCGTAGTGTCATCCATTAGGCCATAGAAATCATATGCAAAATCCCCACTCTCATCAAACATAACAACTTCTCTTTTCAATTCCTCTACAACATCTTCGGTTCTGCATCTTGTCTACAACGACTTTGGGATCGGTCTGCAAAATAAGCATGTAGTTAATATTAGTACACGATTCTTGTATGCTAAAAAAATCAAGTTAATAGAATTTAAGACGTAATATAACATTATATTTCACCTTCACCCACTCAGTGAATTTTTTTTCCACATCGATAATCTTTGCCTTGTCGTTCCACCCAAATCCACTATCACCGTTAGGGCCAATCATTTAAAATTTATTTGATATAAATATATTCACAAAGCAACTCCAATCACGAGCAACCATGGATTCGAATATTTATATTTTGTACAAAGAAATAAAGAGAAATATACCAGAAATATGTCTTTCACCCCAAATAATAAATATTTTAACTTAGGAAAAAAGAAGTCTCATTTAAAAGAAAACAAAGTATGACCGGTCATACTTTGTGTAAATCGAAAACTTGCTTTTTTTTCTTTCTCATCAGTCACATCACTAACGTGTAAAGTTAAAAAAAAAAGGTAACTTTTTAGAATTACACAGAGTATGACCGGTCATACTCTATGTAAATCACTAAAAGGACACAACTTGTGTATGACACACACTAAACCCTTTAACTTATTACATATTAGTGAATTATTTAGTAACATAACATAAATAAAAATGAAGGATAAAATGAGAATTGTATATCAAAATATGCATTTATTTAAAATGATATCCCTAATAAGATGAATCCTTCCAAGTATTCCGGATGATACTTGTAATAGCCTAAATAATTAAATTACAATGTACAGCTATGTGCTGTAAATTCGTTTTGCTTTTCGGTAAAACATGTTATTAATTAACTTGAATAAGTTAAACAGTTTGTATCTACCAAAAAAAAAAAAAAAAAGTTAAACAGTTTGTTGCATGTTGCAATAATCATTTGATTATTTCTTTGATGGTATGGTATATGAAAGCTAACAACATCATGACTTCACTTTACATCAAAGTGAATACAATATTTTTTTTTTCACGTATACAATTAGATAAATCAAATGCAGCTAGCTGCTCATCTACCTACAGAACAAAAAAGCAGCAACTATGAGAGAAAATTCTAAAAGATATCTTTATTGTGGTATCATTATAATGTAGAACTTAAAATAAAAACAACTATTTTCTTGTGGAGAAGACAAAACTTATATTTCTCTTTTTTCTTGTGATATATTGCTTACAATATGGATTAGTTTATATAGGTACTAGATTGCCTTTTCATGAACCAAACATTAAATTAGCCATAAACCACAAAACTAAACTTCCAACTCTTGGCATCTCTAACTCTTGGCCTTTCACTTTCTCACAACTCTTGGCCTTTCACTTTCCTAAACACATGACTGCTTAATTAAGACTATTAAATATAAAACTAACAAAACATTTAAAGTTTATTCAACATTTATGAAAATCGAACTTAGTGTTGGTTGTCCTGGAAAACTCGAGAGAAAGCCTTTTAAGTTCACCAACCAATCCGAGCGGCCCATTGTAAAAAACACCTGAAAATCATTAAATGCATTTGAACATTAGCTAAGCAAGATATGATGGTATATGAATTTGGACAATTAAATTAAGGGTCCCTCTTTTCCCATGTTATAGGAGGATTCTTTCTCCTACTATAGACACAAGATGTAATGGGTCCCACCTCTTATTAAAAAATAAAAAAAATAAAAAATTATTACACATATTTCGATGTATCACTGGTAGGAAAAAGAATTCTCGTGAAATTCCCCCTGAAATAAAGAGCAAAATCAAAATACTTACCAACTCTTTTTTCCGGATGTTCGAGGGCTGCATGTTTAAAGACACTACGCCAATTTGGCCTAGCAAAATGTGTCTTGACCGTTGTCCCTGAAACTATATCCACACCATTTTTGGCATGCTGAAGGGACTGAAGTATTGTGATCAAAGCCGATCGAGCATCTCCTTCCTCATACACACTAAGGCAATAGTTATGAAGCTCGATTATTCCATTCTTGTCATTCTCTGCAACCTCATCCATCACGCCCTTAAACCATTCAAATGAACTTTGCTCACCAATAACCCAGTGGAAATAGGCTTTGTTGGTGGCAAAAGGCTTTTTCTTCTTGTTCTTAACTCCACCCTCTACCACTCCTTCTTCTATGTCTTTCTGTTGTTTAATGTTGTCTAGTATGTCTTTGAGTATGCTCATCAAAGGGGTGGCACCAATTCCTAGGCCCAGGAGAAGGATTACTTCGTAATTTTTGTAATCTTGTGCTGGAGCTCCATAAGGACCATCAATCAAGAGCTTTGGCATCCTGCAATTAATTTCAATTTTGGCATTATAATTTTATTAATAAAATCTCGGGCTCTAGTTCTTCATCACTTAAACCCTTTGTTGGTTACATCCTTAAAACGATATCAAAGATAGCTTACCTTGGTATATTGTTTCCTTGTAACTTATCAGCACGTAGAAGACCACTTTGGTCACCACTTGCTGGCTGACAAGCCTGGATCAATCATGTAGATGGATTAGTAAGTAAACATTTGCATGTGTCATGAAGATATTTGAGGAAATGTAGAGTACTAGAGCTTATAACATTACCGTATTCTCCAAAGGGAAATATATTTGTTATGTTACATGACAAATGAATTATTAAGAAAAAAACAAGACCAACTCATTAAATGATGTGCTCTTTCATTTTCTTTAATATTATATAATTTGTTCTTTTCCTAATATAACAATTATTCATTTGTATGTAACTGTATTTCCCATAAAGAAAAGCGGTTGCCTTACCTTGGAGAAAACAGCCTTCAGCTGTGCTGTCCAGTCACCCAAAGTCCCAATGTGAACGCTTACGTAGTCATCTCCCGGAGCTGATGTAATATAGAAGGGATGCCTATGGATTCCATAACACAAAATTATTAATATTGCTGATACCCTCCTCATGTATTTTAATAGTTATAAAGAACCAATTCAACCCAAAAGCTTAAGCTGATGGGTGAGGCTACATTAATGATTTTATGTATGTTAACATGTCCCCTCACATGAGAGCCCAACGAGCTTGAAGGGTGGACAATGCACAGACCCACCTATTTATGCTAAGAAATTCCAAGAGAAAATGGGGGACAGTGAGGATCCCACCCGGGACACGACGCTCTGATACCATGTAAAGAACCAATTCAACCCAAAAGCTTAAGCTGATAGGTGATGCTACATTAATGGTTTTATATATCTCAACAATAGTAATAACAATAATAAGAACATGAATTTTGAGCTTAAATTCACCCACCATTGAAATGGAGAGACATTTGAGCAGTTAACGAAAATATACTGTCCACTACAGTACTTAAATCCATGTGGTTTAGACATATGCAAAGCCAATACATTTCCTGGATACACTACAACCTGGATTTTTTTTCCGGAAAAGAGCGATAAAAATATAGCAAACTCATAATGCCATCAATAGTCGAAATGAAAAATCGATATTAATTAATATAGAGAAGGTAAATTACTGAGAATTATAATGTACCTTCAAAATCTTGACACTTTTGTTGCCGGACCTAAAAGCACGAAGTAGTCGTTCGCATGCATATAGTATCATAGGAATGCAAAGATACATCCAAGTCTGTGCCAATGAATATTGTGAAACTAAATTACGAAAACTAGAAGAAAATTTGAAGCAAAAGAAGAAAGGAAACTGGGAAAGAGAAGGTTATGTCGATAAAAAAATTTTCTTAGAAACTTACAAACTACACTACTATTGATTGAAGTCTGATTTGTCAGACACTCTTGATTGAAGTCTATTAGTCAGACTTAGTGTAGTTTGTAAGAAATTTTTTTTGTCAATATAATCCTCCCAACGATGGATATATATATATATATATATATATAGTATGTAGTGCATGCATGCATACCGTTTTCTTGTACCATTCCTTGGAGAGGTATAGGTAATGTCTGTTGGTTTAAACTTTATTCAATTAAAGAAAAATAGAAAAAGAAGTGTCGTTTGGTGAAGGGGTGTGTCCATAGGAATTTGTTAGTGGACATTAATGGTTTTAGAGTTTCTATGAAGTAGTCTTTATTATGCTTAGTTTTCCTAAGTTAGTTATTAGTTTCAGTTAACGCTTTTAAATAGCACCATGTAAACCATTGCAAAGTGGCTTGGCATACACAGTAATAGAAAGAGGTATATTCAGAGACTCGTTTTGTGTGTTTTGAGTGTTTGAGAGAAACACCATTAGAGGACCTGTGAATCACAAATTGGTATCAGAGCTTGAGCCAATGGAAAATATGAGTAATAGTCTGCCAGTGCCCCGCCTGACAAAGGTGAACTATGAAAACTGGAGTATCCAAATGAAGGCCCTTCTACGAGCTTATGATAGTTGGGGGTTGGTGCAAAACGGGTTCGTAGAACCTGATACAACGGAAGGATATTCAGCAAATCAACTCAAGCAATTGAGTGTGTTGAGATCAAAGGATGCAGCGGCACTATTTATGATGTTTCAAGCCGTTGAAGGAAGCGGTGGTCTTGAAAAAATTGGAGATGCGACGACGGCAAAGGAAGCCTGGGATATATTGGAGACAACTTACAAAGGTGCGGACCGTGTAAAGCAGGTCCGACTTCAAACTCTAAGAGGAGAGTTGGAGGGGATGAAGATGAAGGAAACCGAAGGAGTGTCGGACTTCATCATCCGGGTTCAAACCGTGGTGAACCAGTTGAAACGAAATGGAGAGGTGCTGACCGACTCCAGAATCGTTGAAAAAATTCTAAGGTCATTGACAGACGATTTCGAGAACGTGGTATGTGCAATTGAAGAGTCTAAGGACTTAGCTACGCTTTCTGTTGAAGAGCTAGCAGGTTCCCTTGAGGCACATGAACAACGCAAGAAAAAGAAGAAAGAAGAGACACTGGAGCAAGCACTTCAGTCAAAAGCAAATATCAAGGATGAAAAGGCACTCTACTCTCAGAATGTCCGAGGTAGAGGTCGTGGTCGTGGACGTGGACGTGGACGTGGAAATGGCCGAGAAGGTCGTGGCCGAGGTCAGGAAGTGAAACACGAAGAAAGAGCCGAGACGAGTCAGCAAAATTGGAGAGGTAGAGGACGTGGTCGAGGTGGAAGAGGCCAATGGACAAACCAATCAAACGTTGAATGTTACAAATGTGGAAAGTATGGACATTATTCAAGAGATTGCAACTCGGACAAGTGTTATAACTGTGGCCGAGTTGGCCATTTCGCTAAGGACTGCCGAGATGAAAGAAGAATTGATGAGGCTTCAAACTTCACTGCAGAAGGAGAAATGAAAGATGGAGTTCTGATGTTAGCTCATGGTGAAACTAGCTCGAAGGTTGAGTCGGAGTGGTACCTGGACACTGGTGCCAGTAATCACATGTGTGGTTACAAACATTTGTTCAAAGAATTGAGAACGGTGGAAGCTGGACATGTCTCCTTTGGAGACGCGTCCAAAATTGATGTAAAAGGCCGAGGTACAATCTGTTTCTTGCAAAGAGATGGACGAATTGGTACAATTCGGGACGTATATTACGTGCCTGAGCTCAAAAGCAATATTCTGAGCATTGGACAATTGATGGAGAAAGGCTACTCGGTTCTAATGACTGACCGAGTTCTGTTGTTGAAAGACAAACAAGGGCGTCTGGTAGCCCGAGTTCAGATGGAGAAAAATAGAATGTACAAGCTGAGTCTGAGGAGTATGGAGGTCGGCTGTTTGCAAGCCGAGGTAGAAGATAAAATGTCATTGTGGCATCGACGGTTTGGACACCTTCATTATGGTGGTCTGACCGAGATGATGAAGAAAAATATGGTGGTGGGACTGCCAAAGCTTAACTCTGAAGGAAATTTTTGTGAAGACTGCGTATTGGGAAAACATGCGAGGAGCCCATTCCAAAGGATGGCGAGATACCGAGCTAGGCAGCCTCTGGAATTAATTCATACCGACCTGTGTGGACCAATTACACCAGGGTCATTCAGTGGCAAGAAGTATTTTGTCACGTTTATTGATGATTTTAGTCGAAAGACTTGGGTGTATTTTTTGAAGGAAAAATCCGAGGTGCTAGAGGCATTTAGGAACTTTAAAGTGATGATAGAAAATGGTACTGGGAGGTACATCAAGTCGGTCCGTTCAGACCGAGGTGGGGAGTACGTGTCAACAGCTTTCAAGAAATACTGTGAAGAACATGGGATAAGGCGGTTCCTGACCGCACCGTACTCGCCCCAGCAGAATGGAGTAGCTGAAAGAAAGAACCGGACTATCCTGGATATGGTCCGATCTATGTTAAAAACGAAAAATATGCCAAAAGAGTTCTGGGGAGAAGCTGTACAATGTGCAGTGTATGTGCAGAACAGATGTGCACATTCAAATTTGAATGACAAGACTCCACAAGAAGCATGGAGCGGATTGAAGCCCTCAGTGGGTCATTTTAGAGTCTTTGGGAGTGTTGCTTATGCACACATTCCGGATCAGTTGAGGACAAAACTAGATGATAAGAGTAAGAAGTTTGTGTTTATTGGTTATGATGAGAAGACGAAGGGATACAAGTTGTTGGATCCCGTTAGTAAAAAGGTGCTGGTTAGCCGAGATGTAAAAGTGAATGAAGAAAATGCTTGGGACTGGAACAGTCTATCAGGGGACAATGTGGAACCCGGAAATAGAGCAATTGAGGTCAAACAACCTTCGACCCATATCCCTGCAAATCCTGAAGTTTCTGATGGTGAAGAAGAGTTGAGACAACCAAGGATGAGGAGTCTACAAGATCTGTATGATTCCACCAGTGAAGCACACCTGGTATGTTTGTTAGCAGACTCTGAGGAAGTGAGTTTTGAAGAAGCAATTCGAAATGTGAAGTGGCAATCAGCCATGGAAGAGGAAATTAAAGCAATAGAAAAGAACAAGACGTGGGAGTTAGCCGAGCTACCCAAAGGAAGTCGGCCCATTGGTGTGAAATGGGTGTATAAAAAGAAAATGAATGCTAAGGGGGAGATCGAAAGATATAAAGCCCGGCTAGTGGCGAAAGGGTATAGACAGAAGGCCGGCATTGACTATGACGAGGTGTTCGCACCCGTAGCAAGAATGGAGACTATCAGGCTGTTAATTTCTCAAGCAGCCCAGTTCGGATGGCCGATCTATCAGATGGATGTGAAGTCGGCATTTTTAAATGGAATACTCGAAGAGGAGGTGTATCTGGAACAACCTCCGGGATTCATGAAAGCAGGACAAGAAAGAAAAGTGTTGAGACTGAAGAAAGCTCTGTATGGGTTGAAGCAGGCCCCAAGAGCCTGGAACACAAGAATTGACAATTACTTCAAGAAAGATGGATTTGAACAATGTCCGTATGAACATGCACTCTATGTGAAGAAAAAGGGAAGTAAAATTCTACTTGTTGCTCTATATGTTGATGATCTGATTTTCTTGGGTAATGATGAAGAGATGATTCAAGATTTCAAGAATAAAATGACGAAGGAGTTCGAGATGACGGATCTTGGTCTAATGAAATATTTTCTTGGTTTGGAGGTCAGACAAGACAAATCTGGGATTTTCGTTTCTCAGGAAGCCTATGCAAAAGGAATTTTAGAGAAGTTTAAAATGAGTAATTGCAACCCGGTTTCAACTCCTATGGAACCCGGTGTTAAACTTTCAAGATATGATGGAGGTGAAAAGGTAGATCCGAGTGTTTATCGGAGTCTAGTTGGAAGTCTGAGGTACTTGACGTGTACGAGACCGGATCTGTGTCTGAGTGTTGGAATAATAAGCCGATTTATGGAAGAGCCGAGCTATACTCATTGGAAGGCGGCAAAGAGAATTTTAAGATATGTTCATGGAACAATCTCACAAGGACTTCATTACTCGAAGTCGGACAAGTACAAACTGACAGGATATTCGGATAGTGATTGGTGCGGAGATGTTGATGACAGGAAGAGCACGGCTGGCTATGTATTTTTCATGGGAAACACGGCATTCACGTGGGTGTCAAAGAAGGAACCTATTGTGACTTTATCTACATGCGAAGCCGAGTACGTTGCTGCTTCCTGGTGCGTTTGTCATGCAATTTGGCTGAGAAATTTATTGAGCAAGTTGGAGCAAGAGCAAGTCGGTTCAACTGAAATCCGAGTTGACAATAAATCCGCGATCGAGTTAGCAAAGAACCCGGTCAACCATGAAAGAAGTAAACATATTGATGTGAGGCTCCATTTCATCCGAGATCAAGTCAAAGAAGGAAAGGTGGAGCTCACTCATGTTGCAAGCCGAGATCAAGTTGGAGATATTTTCACAAAGCCCCTGCCGACGTTGTTGTTTGAAAATTGCAAGAAGAAGATGGGAATGAAAGACGGTAGAGATATTAAAGTTTAAGGGGGAGTTTTGTTGGTTTAAACTTTATTCAATTAAAGAAAAATAGAAAAAGAAGTGTCGTTTGGTGAAGGGGTGTGTCCATAGGAATTTGTTAGTGGACATTAATGGTTTTAGAGTTTCTATGAAGTAGTCTTTATTATGCTTAGTTTTCCTAAGTTAGTTATTAGTTTCAGTTAACGCTTTTAAATAGCACCATGTAAACCATTGCAAAGTGGCTTGGCATACACAGTAATAGAAAGAGGTATATTCAGAGACTCGTTTTGTGTGTTTTGAGTGTTTGAGAGAAACACCATTAGAGGACCTGTGAATCACAATGTCCGTGAACGATGAAAAGCGCATAGACGATGACGAAAAGGTGATGGGAGTACCAAAACACGTTGAAACCAGTAAGCTTCTTGATAAATTTGGGGAGGTTTAGTTTGTCTTGTCGGAACCAAGGTAAAGCCAAAGTGTAGGCTATAGCCATAAGAACCACCATGGTTATCCCGGTCCAAACCTCGGTCCCTTTCACGAACCACCAATAATTGTTGGGCCTCTCAACCCCAAAAAAAGGCTTCATGGGCACATATTCCTCATCTGTTGCGTGTAACAACCTCGGAAAGTCGCAGGTTAAATGCGAAATAGCATGTATCCCAACACCAATTGCAATGCCGAAAGCTATCACCTTGTGAAAGTTGAGATTGTCACCAAAGGGAACCGCAACTCCTAACTTGGTTTTCCTCCTGAGCCAAGTGATGGTGTTTCTGCAAACAGGTAATAAGATTAAAGCCATGTTGAGCTTGAGGGTCTCAGCGGCACCCTTGGATGTTGTAACACAATAGCCCATGATGTGGAACACGGCACGGTTCTTGTACTGGATGAACTTCCAAGTGAAAAGTGCAGCGCAAATGAAAAGCCAGAGTGCAATAACCCAAATCCGTTTCCAATTTTCCTCGATGAAGTAGGCCAGTGCCCAGAAGCCCGACTTGATGGGGTTGTGCTCTCTGGTATGCCAGTACTCCGTGGTAAAGCGGGTTGGTTTTGCTGGGGCTTGCGGAAGAAGCATTTCCAAGTTGCACAACTGCATGATGTCAGACATTTACGTTAGACAGTTAGAAAAATCACTTAGGCTTGGCTTAAGTATTTAAATTAAGTTGCTGGGTATACAATTCTGTAAAAATTATAACTTTAGGTTCAATCACTTTTGGTGTACTTAGAAAAAAAAAAACAGCTTGACAAAAGAAACTTACGATTTATATACTTTTTTTTTTTTTACTTACGATTTATACTTTACTAAGCCTGAGTATTAGGTTATAGAGTAAGATAACCTAATATTATACTTTACTAAGCCTGAGTATTAGGTTATAGAGTAAGATAACCTAAAATTATAATCTTTTTTTTTGGTTCAATCACTTTTGGTTTTTTTTTAAAGAATCTATGAAGGAAATACCTTTGAGGTAGCATATTATTATGCACTGAATAACGGCGTAGCCAAAGGGGATGGTGCACAGTGATAGCATATAGAGTAAGTGTCATATCTTTAGATTTTACCTCTTCTTTATATAATTTGTTTGTGGGTAGTGAAATTCTGGACCTTTAGTGACTTTTCTGGGAACCTAATGCCAGGTCTGCTGCTGTCGTTTTAGGATTAGTATTAATCAAGGATTCTTTCTTTTATTTCTGTTAGTTTCTTCTTTTTGTTTCCCTTTCTTGGGTCTTCTAGAATATGCCCCACAGCCCAGTAATCTAGGTGTCCATGCTGCCGGGGTGTAGATGATGTTGTCGAGTTTGTGCTCTCTGACCGGGGTTGTACGGTCTGGATGCCGCAAGCCATTTTTGTCAAGTTGATTTGTTAGCCTTGTTGTTAACCGTATTAGGGAGTCGGCCATATTCTTGATTTGAGTTGTCTAATCTTCAATCTTTGGTCTACAATGTCGGGATTCAGTCCTTGATTCGGTCGTGCTAATTTTGTCGTGCAAAGTTCCTTCTTTGGGAATCCTCCTTCGCCAAAAACATCTTCGTCGAGTCCCTAATAGGCAAGGTTTTTCCTTGTCGAGTTCTGTGACTTCAGTCAACATTTCCTTTGTCGGAATTTGTCTCAATTCCGACATCCAGAGTCTCTAGTATGGATGGGTGTCTTTGTATCTTCTAAATGATGTTAATGCCTTCACACGTTGGGCTTCCTCATTGTTGGGACATGCCTAGGGTTGCACGAACCTCTTTCGCGCTCTGTGAGCATTTATTGCTGCTGTTAAATGCCTTTTCAAATCGTCTTTTCTGCCGTGGATTGACACTTCTGTCTTTATCTTTTGCACTTCGTGCCCTGAATTATTTTGTCTTACCTTCATTCCTTTGTTTTCTTTATTTCATCTTTTGCATTTCCATCCATAGTTTCATTCTTCTGGTTTTCTTATTCTTGTGAAACTTAGTTGGCTTTGAGGGCTGTGTTGTACCATTTTTACTCATCTAGAACACTTCCTGACTCTTGCCATTTTCTAAACAGCTATCCTCTTAAGCATTTTCCTTTGCTTCTGAGTTATTCTATGTGTTTCATTTTCGTATACTTTATACATTTTTTGAGCAAAAGTAGTGCCCATCTTGGAGTTCTGGACTTAGCATTTTGGGTTTTGTCTCAGCATACTAGGTGTTGTCTTAGTGTTTTGCGTGTTGCCGTCTTGGTGTCCTGAACTTTAGTGTTCTGGGTATAAACTTCATAATATTTTTTCACCCAAATTTTCCAAAGCATGTGTGTGTGTCGTTGGCGATGACTGAGGGAGATTCGAGAGGAAGTGGTTATGATGAAAGGAAGGCGAAATTTGTGTGGAGCCTTTCTCCCAGGGCTAGGTTTTGGCATTGGGGTATAGATCAGACTAAGGAGGAGAAGCAAGCAGCGCTACTCCGTGGTTATCACAGCGAGGGTAGTAGGAGGAGACCCATGATGTGTTCTATTGGATGAGGTTGTGGCTCACAACTATTGGGCGAGATACTAGGTCATCATCTCTGAGTTCCCCAGCTACAGCTTCTTCTAGGCATGTTTCTCTGCAAACATATCTTTTTGTGGCTGTGATAAATTTTTTAATAGAAGATCTGCATTAATCTACTTTTGGACTGCATTCACTTCCTTGGGAGATCGAGTTCGGGTCTAGGGCATGTCTATCTTGTTCATCTTTAAGTGATAGACTTGCCGAGCACGGCTTACGTTCTCTGACTCGGTCAACTTTAGTCGATTGTAATCATGAAAGAGATCTCTCTTAGTCGGGTTTGGGTCTTGGGAATGCCTACCATCCTATTGAAATTTTGGATGAAACTTCTAGCTCGTACAGTAGTAGCTCTTTTGATTCAAGTATGTCTGCTCATTTATTTGATCTTTGCTCTCCTTATTCTATGTCATCAATGGAACCGCCTTTTGCATTTAGGGCCTTCATCCTTCTCCAGGATGGCTTCCCTGCCACAATCTGGATCATTGCTTCTCATCCATAAGGGAGTTTGAATGATGTTTCTCCTGTAGCTGACTAGGTAATCGTCCTGTAGCCCCATAACACAAAGCATAATTATTAGACCCAATTTCATTTGGCAACGTAGAGCCATTTCTATAGTTCATCGACGATAACTTTATTGGCTACCTCTATCTGACCATTTGATTGTGGATTTTCTATTGGGGCAAAATATTTTTTGATGTGAAAGTCGGCCATAAGCTCCTGGAATTTCTTGACAACAAATTAGGTTTCGTTGTCTGTAAGAACCCGCACCGCTAATTAAGGTAATTAGCGAATTAATTATGATAATTAGGAAATAATTCCATAATTGACCCTAATAATTATTAATGGGCTTAGATAATTATATTGAGTGAGTAAAAATGCTGAAAGTCGCTTTTCGGAAGGAAAGCGCAGATACCGGTTCTGCTGCTCGGTATAAAAGCGTACCGGAAAAGTATCCCGGAAAATTATAACGAATGCATGATAATTACTAGAATATTATGTAGGACTTGTAAAACAAGTTTCAAGTCAAAATAACGTAATCTGATGCCAGAACTGATACTGGCTATGGAAAAGCGCGTACCGGAAAGGTGCTCCGAAAAATAAAATAAAAATATGAAAAATCATAGAAAAATGCGTAGGTCTAGAATCCGAAGTTTGGGATCAATATCTTTTACTTTGCGATTAAGGCTAATACTGCGCGATTAGTGGCTTGTGCCTATAAATAGACACATTTAGTGGGCTCACAACCCTAGGCAGCCACCATCATACGTGAGAGGCTGAGTTTGCTGAGTGTTGGCACTGTTTCATTGCTTCCTTGCCTTCCTCTTCTTCTTCTTCCTCTTCTCTTCTTCTTTCTTCACCATTCCTCCTTCCAAGCAACTAGAGTGTGTCTTGGGTGAGGGTGGTGCAACCTTTTCTGAGTTGAGAAGGCTGTGTGTGTGAGGTTAGTGAGCTGAACTTGAAGCTTTAGTGATGGCTACCTTGTGGTAGTCATTGTGAGCTTCAAAGTGCCTTCTTGTGGTGCAAGAACCCACCTTGAAGTGCCATTTTCGTGCTCATACTTAGGCTGAGTTTGAAGTGTCTTGAGAGGGCTCCAAGAGCATACCTTGCCTCTGTTTTGAACTTTGGTAAGTTACCTCACTATGATCATGGGTTTATAATGCTTAAAGTTGATGTCTTGGCCATGTTTAATGAGTAAACAAGAGGGTATAAGGTATATGAACCTAAAATGAACTAAAGATGCATGCTTTAACGTGTACATGTGTTAAAAGTTGGACCTTTGGGATGGATATTCACGAAATGCAGAAACTGCATTCTGTCGTGAGATATCCGGATATTTGTCGAACAGATATCCGGATATCAGTATCCGGATATGGTATCCGGATATTGATATCCGGATATGGGATCTGGGTATCCGGATATGACATATCCGGATATGTCCAGTGTGATATCCAGATATGGCATATCCGGATATGCCCCTTCTGATATCCGGATATCCTGGGTTCTGCGCAGACAGTAGCTTTTCTGTATGAACAGTAAGCTATGGGGTGTGTGTGGACCCTAGTTTAAGGAAGTTGAACTTCTGTAATAACTGGACTAAGTCAGAATCATATGATTAAGGGCTTATGGCTTTGTTGGAAGCCTTAAGACGTAAAACGTAAAGGAAAGGCGTAGTCTTTAAGTTGTATGCTTGTGATGCATTTATATTGACTTGTTAATGGTCCATATCAGATTGTGATACTGCTGTTTGTGGACTAGTGAGTGGTTGGACTCTTGGCTTGGATAGCTAGCTTGCAAGGTAAGCTTTCGTGTCCTCGGTTTAGCCATTTTGATGTTCCACCATGTCCCATGGGGATGGGTTTATGCATGCTGTGTTACATGCTTTGATTATTTTGGAAATGCTGTTGAGCTGTTTATATGTAATGAGCATTTATGATATGCATGTGGTGTCCACCTAGACGGCAATCCTGAGTATGTAGTACATACAAGATGGAGAAGCATGTGGGTGAGGTGCAGGTAGTATCCATGTACTCATGTAGGCATAGACGTATTCCTACATTTCTCTGGCCAGTAGATTTGAAAGCACACATGACATGATTAATTGCTGCATCGCATGATTTTGGAACTTATACTGTAATACTATTTTAGAACTTATATTACACATGTAAGTGAGCTTGGGGTGGAGACTCCTTGAGGACCCCTTGTCTTACTGAGATCTCTTGTTAGAGATCTCACCCCACGTTTGGGGACGCTTATTTCAGGATCAGGTAATGTTGAGGGCTCAGGTGGCAGGAGGCCAGAGCTGAGCTGATAATTATGCTGACGTGCTGGTTGTGGATTGCTGTTTATTTGACTGCTGTTATGTTTTCTGCTTTATTTATGTTAAGTTTATGTTGAGACTATTTGTGGGCTTTGTTGCCTTATTTGGTGAGCATGGGGTTTGTCCATGCCACATGGTTTGACTATTGTCTTTTGGTTTAATGTTGTAATTAAAGTATCAGGATTTTGACCCAGGCTACTTGTGTAGACCTGTGGCTTTAGATACTCACTTATATTTATGTACGAGGTATTCAGTTAGTTGTCTTGCAATTTACATACAGGCAGTATTTTTATGAAAATGATTAAGTAATCAAGCTGGTTAAGTTAATGACGTCATAATTGAATTAAAGAAAAAGTTATTCCGCATTTTAATTAAGCGTGGCTTAATACGATAGTGTGTTAACAGACCGGGTTAACACGGGCTGTTACATTTTATGGTATCAGAGCACTTTCTAGGGAAAAGCCTGTATGTATTGCAATAACTTAGGATGTGTCGTTGCGTGTCTACTTTGTGTTCACTCTGACTGGTGTGCGTTACGATAATGCATATGTGACCACATGGCGTGGGCCTGATCAACTCATTCTTTGTGTAACTTGTGCAGAGTCATGGTGCCACCAAGGAGGAACACGAGTACTAGCGAGGATCAGACGGATCCTGTCCTGGCTGCATTAGCTGAGATGCAGGCGGCCCGACTAGCCGACCAGGAAGCCACGAGGCTGGCGAACCGGGCGATGCTGGACGCTATTCGAGATGCGAACCGGCAAACCACGGCAGAGGTTCTGGAGGAGAACCGGATGGCCAACATGACGATGATGAGGGTCATGTTGGAGGAGTTGAGGGCTGGTCCTGCTGCTGGCCAGGGTCCTCCACCACCTCCACCGCCGCCACCGCCTCCACCTCCGCCTAGTCAACAGGAGGACACCCAGAGCCAGATGGGTGAGGGTAGTCACTTGACGGGGGCTATGCAGACTATCCCCGTGCTTGCTGAGGATCGTGACGAGATCGATCGCCGGCTGAATGCTTTCCGCAAGCATAAGCCACCTACCTTCGACGGATCGTATGATCCCATTGCTGCTGCCAGATGGCTACAGGCGCTGGACAAGATTTTCCGGATCATGCAGTGCACGGATCCGCAGAAGCTGTTGTTCGCCACGTACATGCTGGAGGGCGAGGCCCATGAGTGGTGGACCAACCTATCTCAGGTCTACGAGATGCAGGGCCATGTGATGACGTGGCCATTCTTCGAGGAGAGCTTCTTGGGTCAGTACTTCCCTTATGACTCACAGGAGAGGAAGCAGGGGGAGTTTGACCGGTTGGTACAGGGCTCGTTGTCTGTTGACGAGTACCTGGCCAAGTTTAATGAACTGGTGAAGTTTTCACACTTCAGGATGGCGAGGCCTACTCCTACATTCTTGGCTGCTAAGTTCCGCAGGGGACTTAATGAGGATATTGCTGGTTACTTAGCTGGGTCTGCATCCAGAGATTTTGGGACACTGGTCCAGCAGTGTCGTGATATTGAGGACTTCTACAGCACGAGTAAGGCCAAGAAGGCCAAGATGGAGGTACCACAGAGTACCGGCGGTTCCACTCCCTGGAAGAGTAAAAATTTTGCGAACAAGGGCAAGGGCAAGCAGATGGCGGCTAAGCAAGCGCCAAACCATTTCAGAAAGACTGCCGCTCCGGGGAACACAGCTAGACCTCCTGCTCCCAGATGTTCGGGATGCGGGAAGTCACATTTTGGGCCGTGCTCTACCGGACAGTTGATATGCTTCCAGTGTGGCAAGGGGGGCCACTATTCCAGAGATTGCCCGACGGCGAGAGTTGCTGCAGTGCAGGCTGTGCCTTTGCAGATGGTTCCTACTGGGGCACCAGCAGTGCCACCTACTACGGGGCGTGTGTATACGTTGGACCGTCAGCAGTCGGACAGAGCTCCGAACCTGGTCAGAGGTACTGTTACCATTGGTGGATCAACTATTGATGTTTTGTTTGATTCCGGGGCAACGCACTCTTTTGTTGCTACCCCTATTGCTGTGGGGCTTGAGTTGCCCAGTGATGTGCTTTCTCCACCGATGCGGGTTACCACCGCCACTGGAGAAAAATGTTTGACTTCCACTGTTCATCGCGATGTAGCGTTTCAGTGGGATGGCCGTGACTTCTCGGTAGATCTGATAGGATTACCGATGGCCAACCTTCAGATTATTTTGGGCATGGATTGGTTGTCCAGAAACTGTGCAATGATTGATTGCTGTGCCAAGAAAGTGGTGATGTCTCCGGGTGGGTCCACAGCCAGTTCCTCACCGTTCATTTCAGTCCTGCAGGCGAGGAGGGCCTTGAGAGCAGGGGCATTTGGCTATGTCATGTTGGGAGGTTTGGTGAGTGGGACACAGGAGGATCTCACTGGCATTCCTGTGGTGAGGGAATTCCTCGAGGTATTTCCTGAGGAGATTCCTGAGTTTCCACCGCAGAGGGAGATAGAGTTCTCCATCGATTTATTGCCTGGTGTGGGGCCTATCTCGTTGGCTCCATACCGGATGTCGCCACCAGAGTTGGCGGAGCTGAAGAAGCATATCGAGGAGCTTTCAGCGAAAGACTTTATTCGGCCGAGTGTGTCTCCCTGGGGAGCACCGGTCATTTTTGTAAAAAAAAAAGATGGGACCATGCGGTTGTGCACCGACTACAGACAGTTGAACAAGGTAACAATCAAGAACAAGTACCCTCTTCCACGCATTGATGATTTGCTGGATCAGCTCAGGGGTGCTTGCGTGTATTCCAAGATCGACCTCCGGTCCGGTTACCACCAGATACGGGTTAAGCCGGAGGATGTCCCAAAGACAGCGTTTCGCTCGAGGTACGGGCACTACGAGTACTTGGTGATTCCGTTTGGACTCACCAATGCACCCGCAGTGTTCATGGACTACATGAACAGGATCTTCCAGCCGTACCTGGATCAGTTTGTGATCGTCTTCATTGACGACATCTTGATCTACTCCAAGACGGAGGAGGAGCATACCGAGCACTTGAAGATTGTGTTGCAAGTGCTAAAAGAGAAAAAGCTTTATGCTAAGCCGTCGAAATGCGAGTTTTGGCTCAAGGCGGTTAAATTTCTGGGTCATGTGATTTCTGCTAATGGAGTTGCAGTTGATCCTAACAAGATTGAGGCCGTGATGGATTGGGAGAGGCCCAAGACGGTTACAGAAGTGAGAAGCTTCTTGGGTTTGGCAGGTTACTATCGGAGGTTCATAGAAGGATTCTCCAAGATGGTGCTACCGATGACTCGCCTTACCCGAAAGGAGACTCCCTTCGTGTGGACACATGAGTGTGAGGAATGTTTCCAGGAGTTGAAGGAGAGACTGACTACTGCTCCTGTGTTAGTCCTTCCTGATCCTGCGGAGCAATTCGAGTTATACTGCGATGCCTCTGGTAAAGGACTTGGCTGTGTGCTGATGCAGAAAGGGAAAGCGGTTGCTTACGCTTCAAGACAGTTAAAACCTCATGAGGAGAACTACCCGACTCACGACTTGGAGTTGGCAGCCATTGTTTTTGCTTTCAAGATTTGGAGGCATTACCTGTTTGGCATGAAGTTTGCTGTATTCAGTGATCACAAGAGCCTGAAGTATCTGTTTGACCAGAAGGAGTTGAACATGAGACAGCGTAGATGGATGGAGTTCTTGAAGGACTACGACTTTGAGTTGAGGTATCATCCTGGCAAGGCCAATGTGGTAGCCGATGCTTTGAGTCGGAAATCCGTGAGCTTATCCAGTTTAATGATGAACGACTACGAGGTGATCGAGAAGTTCAGAGACTTGAGAGTGAACTCCTTGTTTGGGGGTGCGCTGCTTGAGTTAGAAACAGCAGAAGTGATTAATGAGCTGATGGAAAAGATCAAAGAGGCGCAAGTGCAAAGAGAGTGCCTTGATTATGTGAAAAACCAGGACGGTGTGTCTTGGAACGATGATGGTTTGCTGCTGTTCCAGAAGAGGATTGTTATTCCTCGAGGGCCATTGACCGAAGAGGTTATGGCAGAGGCTCATAAGGGCCGGTTTACTATTCACCCTGGTGCCACAAAAATGTACCAGGACCTAAAGAGGAATTTTTGGTGGCCGGGCATGAAGAAAGACATAGCGGTCTACGTGTCCAAGTGCCTTATTTGTCAGAAAGTGAAGATCGAGCACCAGAAACCGTCTGGTAAACTTCAACCTCTGGAGATTCCACAGTGGAAGTGGGAGAGTATTTCCATGGACTTCGTGGTGGGATTGCCTAAAACTCAGGCTGGTTGTGACTCTATCTGGGTCATTGTGGACAGATTGACCAAGTCTGCCCATTTTCTTCCAGTGAAGGTGAGCTTCACTACAGAGCAGTTGGCCAAGCTATATGTCCGCGAGATTGTGAGGCTTCACGGGGTGCCCGAGAGTATCATCAGTGATAGGGACCCGAAGTTCACATCTCGGTTCTGGGAGGCGCTGCAGGAGGCTTTTGGTACGCAGTTGCGATTGAGTACCGCCTATCACCCTCAGACTGACGGACAGACTGAGCGGACCATCCAGACATTGGAGGACATGTTGAGAGCTTGCACGTTGGAGCAGGGTTCTGCATGGGATAGGTACCTTCCGTTGGTTGAATTTTCGTACAACAACAGTTTTCATGCTAGTCTGGGCATGGCACCCTACGAGGCGCTGTATGGTAGGAGGTGTCGGACTCCTACCTGCTGGTCTGAGGTTGGAGATAAAGAGCTATTCGGCTTGGACTTTGTCCAAGATACTACCCTTCAGATCCAGATGATCAGGGAAAAGTTGAAGCAGGCGCAGAATCGTCAGAAGAGCTACTACGATGTCAAGCATCGACCACTGGAGTTCAGTGAGGGTGAGCACGTGTTTGTGAAACTTTCACCTGTCACCGGTGTTGGACGGGCACTCGGCGTGAGGAAGTTGAGCCCGCGATTCATTGGGCCCTACCAGATCCTTGGTAGAGTAGGACCAGTTGCCTATCGACTCGCCTTACCTCCGAACCTCGCCAACATCCACGACGTGTTTCACGTGTCTCAGCTTCGGAAGTACATAGCCGATCCTTCGCACGTGGTGCAGCCGGATGACGTGGAGGTTCGGGAGAACCTAAAGACTCCCGTCGGACCACTCAAGATTCTCGACCGAGGCGAGAAACAGCTTAGGAGCAAGATCATTCCGATGGTCAAAGTACAATGGTCAGGAAGAACTCCTGAGGAGTGTACCTGGGAGCGAGAGGACGAGCTTCTCCGACAGTATCCCGACTTTCGAGACAGGTATGTTTCTGATTTTGAGGACAAAATCCTTAAAAAAGGTGGGGTGAATGTAAGAACCCGCACCGCTAATTAAGGTAATTAGCGAATTAATTATGATAATTAGGAAATAATTCCATAATTGACCCTAATAATTATTAATGGGCTTAGATAATTATATTGAGTGAGTAAAAATGCTGAAAGTCGCTTTTCGGAAGGAAAGCGCAGATACCGGTTCTGCTGCTCGGTATAAAAGCGTACCGGAAAAGTATCCCGGAAAATTATAACGAATGCATGATAATTACTAGAATATTATGTAGGACTTGTAAAACAAGTTTCAAGTCAAAATAACGTAATCTGATGCCAGAACTGATACTGGCTATGGAAAAGCGCGTACCGGAAAGGTGCTCCGAAAAAAAAAAAAAAAATATGACAAATCATAGAAAAATGCGTAGGTCTAGAATCCGAAGTTTGGGATCAATATCTTTTACTTTGCGATTAAGGCTAATACTGCGCGATTAGTGGCTTGTGCCTATAAATAGACACATTTAGTGGGCTCACAACCCTAGGCAGCCACCATCATACGTGAGAGGCTGAGTTTGCTGAGTGTTGGCACTGTTTCATTGCTTCCTTGCCTTCCTCTTCTTCTTCTTCCTCTTCTCTTCTTCTTTCTTCACCATTCCTCCTTCCAAGCAACTAGAGTGTGTCTTGGGTGAGGGTGGTGCAACCTTTTCTGAGTTGAGAAGGCTGTGTGTGTGAGGTTAGTGAGCTGAACTTGAAGCTTTAGTGATGGCTACCTTGTGGTAGTCATTGTGAGCTTCAAAGTGCCTTCTTGTGGTGCAAGAACCCACCTTGAAGTGCCATTTTCGTGCTCATACTTAGGCTGAGTTTGAAGTGTCTTGAGAGGGCTCCAAGAGCATACCTTGCCTCTGTTTTGAACTTTGGTAAGTTACCTCACTATGATCATGGGTTTATAATGCTTAAAGTTGATGTCTTGGCCATGTTTAATGAGTAAACAAGAGGGTATAAGGTATATGAACCTAAAATGAACTAAAGATGCATGCTTTAACGTGTACATGTGTTAAAAGTTGGACCTTTGGGATGGATATTCACGAAATGCAGAAACTGCATTCTGTCGTGAGATATCCGGATATTTGTCGAACAGATATCCGGATATCAGTATCCGGATATGGTATCCGGATATTGATATCCGGATATGGGATCTGGGTATCCGGATATGACATATCCGGATATGTCCAGTGTGATATCCGGATATGGCATATCCGGATATGCCCCTTCTGATATCCGGATATCCTGGGTTCTGCGCAGACAGTAGCTTTTCTGTATGAACAGTAAGCTATGGGGTGTGTGTGGACCCTAGTTTAAGGAAGTTGAACTTCTGTAATAACTGGACTAAGTCAGAATCATATGATTAAGGGCTTATGGCTTTGTTGGAAGCCTTAAGACGTAAAACGTAAAGGAAAGGCGTAGTCTTTAAGTTGTATGCTTGTGATGTATTTATATTGACTTGTTAATGGTCCATATCAGATTGTGATACTGCTGTTTGTGGACTAGTGAGTGGTTGGACTCTTGGCTTGGATAGCTAGCTTGCAAGGTAAGCTTTCGTGTCCTCGGTTTAGCCATTTTGATGTTCCACCATGTCCCATGGGGATGGGTTTATGCATGCTGTGTTACATGCTTTGATTATTTTGGAAATGCTGTTGAGCTGTTTATATGTAATGAGCATTTATGATATGCATGTGGTGTCCACCTAGACGGCAATCCTGAGTATGTAGTACATACAAGATGGAGAAGCATGTGGGTGAGGTGCAGGTAGTATCCATGTACTCATGTAGGCATAGACGTATTCCTACATTTCTCTGGCCAGTAGATTTGAAAGCACACATGACATGATTAATTGCTGCATCGCATGATTTTGGAACTTATACTGTAATACTGTTTTAGAACTTATATTACACATGTAAGTGAGCTTGGGGTGGAGACTCCTTGAGGACCCCTTGTCTTACTGAGATTTCTTGTTAGAGATCTCACCCCACGTTTGGGGACGCTTATTTCAGGATCAGGTAATGTTGAGGGCTCAGGTGGCAGGAGGCCAGAGCTGAGCTGATAATTATGCTGACGTGCTGGTTGTGGATTGCTGTTTATTTGACTGCTGTTATGTTTTCTGCTTTATTTATGTTAAGTTTATGTTGAGACTATTTGTGGGCTTTGTTGCCTTATTTGGTGAGCATGGGGTTTGTCCATGCCACATGGTTTGACTATTGTCTTTTGGTTTAATGTTGTAATTAAAGTATCAGGATTTTGACCCAGGCTACTTGTGTAGACCTGTGGCTTTAGATACTCACTTATATTTATGTACGAGGTATTCAGTTAGTTGTCTTGCAATTTACATACAGGCAGTATTTTTATGAAAATGATTAAGTAATCAAGCTGGTTAAGTTAATGACGTCATAATTGAATTAAAGAAAAAGTTATTCCGCATTTTAATTAAGCGTGGCTTAATACGATAGTGTGTTAACAGACCGGGTTAACACGGGCTGTTACATTGTCTGTCACCATTTTAGTCAGGACGTCTATCATGTTCCTCTGGAAAAGAAATCATCTATTCTGACGTGATTGTCGCCACGGGTTCTGCCTCTATCCACTTGGTGATCGACAACTACAATTAGCCATCGCAGTTGTCCTTTTCCCGCTATAAATGGGCCCAACAAATTTGTCCCTCATTTCTTGAATGGCGATGGGGCCGTGACAAAGCTTAGCTCTTCAAGAGGAGACAGAATGTGCTTTGCATGTCTTTGACATTTATCACATCGATTAACGTGCTCTTTTGCAACTGACTCCATCATTGGCCAGTAGTGTCCAGCCCGCAATGCTTTTTGGGCTAAAGTTTTGGCTCCCATATGGTGACCATTAATCCCCTCGCGAACCTCGGCTAGGACATACTTGGCTTCTATCGGGTTTAGACATTTCAGCATGGGGGAATAAAACCATTTCTTGTATAGCTGGCCTTCTAGTACTGTGTACCAAATCAAGTTCTAAACTAATTTTTTGGTCTCAACTGAGTCATCTAGCGGCACTCCTGTTTATAAGTAATCAATGATTGGCTGCCTCCAATCTTCCATGGTTGTGGTCATCATTATGTGGGTTGTTTCTAGAACGCTTTACTGGACCACCATTTTGTGATTTCTAGTATTTTTCATGCTTTCCAGCTTAAAGAGAATATCCACCCTATTGTTCTCTCTCCTTGGAATGTAATAAATTATCACTTCCTTGAAGTTGACCAAGAGTTCTCTTATCTTTCTAAGGTATTTTTCCATCAAAGGCCTTTTGGCTTGTAATTTCCAACCACTTGTGAAGTAACAAGCTGGGAGTCGCTAAAGACTTTAATCTTTTTGGCTCCGTGCTCCTTAGCTTGTAGGAACCGGGCTATCACCTCCTCGTACTTGTCCTGATTGTTAGAAGTTGGACAGTTCAGATGGATGGACTATTCTACAAATACTTCCTCTGGACTCTCAATTATTATTCTGGCTCAACTCTCTTTAGTGTTGGACAAGCCATCCACGTAGATCTTCCATGTGTCAACCTATTCCTGGTATCCTTTTGAGGGCGGTGTGAGTTCTATAACAAAGTCCTCCAAAGCTTGAGACTTGATAACATGTTGGGCTTCATATGTGAGATCGAAATCAGACAATTCAATAGTCCAGTTGATAACTTGCCCTGCCAGATCTGGCTTGCGGAGAAATTGTCATATTGGCTGATTCTTCCTGACTATCATTGGGTACCCCTGGAAGTAAGGTCGGGGTCTCCTTGCTATAGTGAGCAGGGAGAATGCAGTCTTCTCTAACTTCTGGTATCTTATCTCGGGACCTTATAGCGATCGACCAGCAAAATAAATTAGGGCTTGTCCCTACTCTGTCTCCCATAACGACACTCGCTGCTTCCTCCCCAACTGCTAAGTATAAGATTAGCGTCTCTCCGAGTTTGGGTTTAGATAGGACTGGCGGCACTACTAGGAATTTCTTTATTTCATGAAAGGTGTTTCCACACTCCGGGTTGCACTCATATTTAGTTTTTTCTTTAATAGTTTGAAACTTTGGAGTTCTTTCTCAGCTAATCTCGGTAGAATCTAGTGAGTGCGGCAAGTCGTCCTGTCAATTGTTGCACTTCTTTCTTATTCTTAGGATCCTTCATGGCTATTCATTTGTATGGGTTGGCCTCAATCTTTCTATAAGCATGAAACCTATGAAATTTTTCTATCGAGACTCCGAATGCATATCTTGTATAAGTCTGTGTTAAATCTTCTATATATGCACTTGATTCTGCCGACTATACAATCAAATCGTCTATGTATACTTTGATATTTTTACCTATCTGGTATTCAAAGACCCTGTTCATTATTCAACAAACTGAAAGGCGAGACATTGTAGCAATAATTTTCCTTTTCGGTGATGAAAGCATTCTTCTTTTGGTCAGCTAGATGAATGGGGATCTCGTTGTACTCGGAGTAGGTGTCCATGAATGACATGAGTCAAAACCCAGATGAATTATCAACCAAGTGATCTATATTTGGCATGGGGTATGAGTCTTTGGGTCATGCCTTATTGAGGTTAGTGTAATCCGTGCAAACTCTCTAGTGTATAATCAGCTAGGCTTCTTGACCATAATCACATTAGCTACTCGGGTGGTATATTGGATCTCCCTTATAAAGTTGGCTTTTAATAGCTCCTTCACATGCTAGTCCAACACCGGCCACCTTTTTGGACCCAACTTATTTTTCTTCTAAGCTATTGCGGTAAAACCGAGATGGATTGCCAATTTGTGCAGCAAAATTCAAGGTCGATCCCAGAAATCTCTGACGACTTCCATGCAAACACATCCTTGTTCTTCTTAAGTAAGTTAGCTAAACCCACTTTTACTTCTGGATCCAAAGCTCTTCTAATCTTCGCAAATTGATCGGGTTCATCACCCAGGTGAAGCTCTTCTAATTCTCTATCCGACTTTGATCTCGCCAGAAAGGCTTCTTCTCTCATGTCAAGCTCAACCATGTTAATTGACTTTCCTTTATGGCCAGAGGTTTAGGCTTTTCCCTGTAGTTTCTCTCTAGTTCTGGTCTTAGAAAGGGGGGATGAGTCACCTTTGTTATCCTTAACTTCCTGATAATAACTCTGTCTAAATTCCTTCTGATCTCCCTTGATAGTCACCATTCTACTTTTATCGTTGACCATTTTCAATTTTTCATACTTTGTGGACACCAACATGTCCCATTTGTGTTCGATTTAGATAGAACTGGTGACGGTACCAGCGCTTCTTTATTTAATCAAAGGCGACTTTGCACTTTGGGCTCTACCCATATTTAGCTTCCTTCTTTAATAATTAGAAAAATGGGAGTGCTTTCTCTGTTGATCTTGGAAGGAATTTGGTGAGTTCGACAAGTCATCCGGTCATTTGTTGCACTACTTTCTTATTCTTGAGATCTTTTATCTCTAGGAGAACTTTGCATTTGTGTAGATTGCCCTCAATCCCTTCGTGAGTAAGCAAGAAACCCATGAATTTTTTTGCAAAGACTCTGAATGCACAATTCTCGGGTTCAACCGAACGCGGTGAACTCAAAATTTCGTGAAAGTCTGTGTTAAATCTTCTACATGCGCACTTGGTTCTGCCGACTTTACAATCATATCGTCTATTTATACTTTGATATTTTTACCTATCTGGTCTTCAAAAACCCAGTTCATCATTCTTTGATAGGTTGCCCTGGCATTTTTCACACTATAAGGCATGACATTGTAGCAATAATTTACTTTTTCAATGATGAAAGTGGTCTTCTTTTGTCTAGTTGGGTGCACGAGGATTTGGTTGTATTCGGAGTGGGCGTCCATGAACGACATGAGTCGAAAACCAAATGAGTTATCAACCAGTTGATCTATATTTGGAACGGGGTATGAGTCTTTGGGGCATGCCTTATTGAAGTCAGTGTAATCTGTGAAAACTTCTCAGTGTGTAATCCGCTAGGCTTCTTGACCATAACCATATTCGCTAGCTAGGTGGTATATTGGATCTCCCTTATAAAGCCGGCTTCTAGAAGCTCCTTCACATGCTCATCCAATGCCTATCGCTTTTCTAGTCTCAGCTTCCTTCTTTTCTGAGCTACTGGGGTAAATTCGGGATGAATTGCAAATCTGTGGCAGCAAAATTCAGGGTCGATCTCAATAATTTCTTGCGATTTCCATGCAAACATATCCTTGTTCTTCTTGAGGAAGTCGGCTAAATGCACTTTTACTTTCAGATCCAAAGCTTTCCAGGTCTTTGTAAAGTGATCGGATTCATCACTGTTGGGTGCTGATGCTCTTAAGGACGTTCACTTTACTTAGTCCATCAAGAGAAAATGATTCGTTCTCTAGATATTAACCCAACCGCGCAAGTGCACACATAAAGTAATAAGTGGGATTATTAGTGCCCAAGTTATCATTCCCATGAGGATAGTAACTCTAAATAATACTTTGAACTATTCTGAAAAGAATTTGAAATATAAGAAAAGACAGTATTGAACTGTTTGGTCTTTCGTTCCCTGATGCCTTTAGGACGTTCGCTCAAGGTGGTAGGTTCAGATTGACTCTAAAAAACTCCTCTTGTCATTATGTATTAAATCCTTCCTGATTTCAGGAAGAACGAAAAAATCATTGGAGGTTTGGTTATATTGTCACAAGATATTAAAAGATGAAAACTTAAAGATAACAATATTTAAGAGACAACAAGATGGATGATTAACAAGAACAGCTTTTGACAGAAGGAACTGATCCACTGTTCTATTCTTAAATAGCTATGCTCTCAACTTAAGATTCAGTTTGAAGATAACGTTTGGAAGAAAAGAGAAATAACAAACATATATTAATAGGAAATAAGTTATATTACAAAGAAATAAAATGGAGAAGTATGGATAATGCTCGTGAGGAGTCTCAAATGGTGAAAGGGAATGGGGAAATAGTTGTTGTCACTTAGCTGTTGCTAATACTATACAAGCAAAACACAAAAACTTAAACTACACTAGGTGATCTCTTCTTAAGGAATTAGATGTTTTCTTCATGTGGGATTCTTCTATTTATGGGCTGAAGGAATGGATGGATCTTGTGATTGTTCTTCAGTTGTTCCTTTCCTTGATTGTATGGAGAGGCGGTGAACTAGTGCTCTGACAAGTGAAGCAATTATTTGATGGGATGACTTAGGGTTAGAATTGCCTTTTTATTTTGAGACCCCCATGCTTGCTTTTTCTCTAAACCAATGAGTATTCTTTGTTCTCTACTTTACACGTTTCTTCCTACTTGATTGATGTACTCTTTTCTGCCTTTAGAAGCTTATTCTCAACCTTTCCTGCAAAGGAGCCAGAGAAGAGGTTAGTAGAGTAGGTGTACAAATAAGTCAAACTGTTTCCCTTTTCTTTCAGTATCAGTTGATTACATCATCATTCGTTCCCTTCTGATGCTGATGTTCTCAAGATTTGGGAACATATTTTTATAGCAAAAATTGGTTACCAGTTGACAGAACATTTGGAATTTTACCTTCAAAATGGGCTTGAATGGGATCGATTTTTCGTCCCATCCATCACCCAGGTGCAGCTCTTCCAATTCACCATCCGACTCTAGTCTCGGCAGCAAGGATTTTTCTCTTATGTTAAGCTCAACCATGTTAATCGGGTTTCCTTTCTGGCTAGAGGTTTGGGCTTTTCCCTGAAGTTTCTCTCTAGTTCTGATTCGGTGAAGGGAGGATGGGTCACCCTCACTATCCTTTATTGCCTGGTAATATCACTTTATGGATTCCTTCTGATCTCCCTTGATAGTCACCACTTTATTTTTATGGTTGACCATTTTCAATTTTTGACGCTTTGCGGACACCAACATGTCCTATTAGTGTATGGTGGGTCAACTTATGATAATGATGTACGGAGATGAAAAGTCAGCCACAATGAATCTTATCAGAGCCGACTTGAAGGATTCTATTGTTCCCAGAGGTCGATGTACATCTTGGGCGGCATGTTCACTCCATTGAAAGCAATCAAGGCGGTTTTACTCAGTTTCAGGTCTTGTTCATTCAAGTTCATTTTCCTAAAAGCTTCCTATAAAATGATGTTGACTTAACTTTCAGGATCTATAAATATCCTTTTAACTCTACTATTAACCAGGTTTCTAGTGAGAACCATGATGAATCAAAGTGATGATATGGATACAACGTACACTTGATGATTCCACTCAACATAGTTTTAATGATAACAAAGAGGAATGTTCAAAGACGAAGCAATATCCAAAAGAAACTCAAGCAAATGTGAAAGCATGCACCAAGTCTCAAGCATCAATCCAAGTCTAAAATCTCAAATGGTATATTTATTTAGGACTTAGGAAAAATGTGTAAAGTTGTATAGATACAAAGCATTGCATGAGCTCAAGGTCATTCATCACTCATATATTTCAAAAGCATGCACCCTTGAAAGAAAAGTCAAAACAAATGGTTATATATGTACAATATTGGTTTGGAAGAGGTACCTACTTGATACAAACTTTTCTAGATAATTTCCATAACCAATAACATGCTTTACAAGTCATAGAAACCATTTAAAATGAGAAGAAACTCAGAATTCGTACAGAAAGGGTGCTGCAATGAAATATCTAGATATTGCACTTAGAATATCCGGATACCATATCCGGATATCAATATCCAGATATGAGCCCGATGAATATTCGGATATGTATGGATTACAACGGCTATAAACGGCTAGAAACGACTAGTTTTCATATGAGGTGTCAATATAAATACCCACATCAGTCATGATGAACAGTGCACGACCCTAGATCATTTATTGAAGCTTTATTACTCTTGCTAGCCTATTATTGCTCATCAATTACTTACTTTGATCATTGCATACACTTGAGCTCATCTTTCCTTTGAAGCTATACATCTCTTAGTTCTTCAATTTGTGCAATCTGTACTTTGAGAGTACTTAGCCACTTTTAAACACTTTCATCTTACTTCTTGATTTGAGAGGGGAGTGAACCCTATACTTGAAAGGTCACCAAATTCCTAAGTAAATTTGGAGTGAAAAATTGTAAGGCATCAAGAGCCCGAAATCTTGAAAAATTGTAGAGGTTTATCAAGCACCCTCAAGCTTGATAGTTAGTGAAAAGAATTGATCGAGCGACTTCAGTCTGGACGTAGGTCACGGTGGTGGTGACCGAACCAGGATACATCTAGTTTGCAATTTCTCTAACCTTTATCTCTTTACTTAAGTATTGAAATTGCATTTTTAGATTGTCATTATCTATTCACTTGCTCACTTTTTTGATCTCTACACTTTCTTTTTTAGTTAGCTTTGTCCTTATTAAATCACTTTATGAAAGAAATAATCTTTAAAATATCAAAGGAGGCACCTTGCGAAAAGATTTTGTAAAACTCAATTCAGCCCCCTCTTAAGTATTGAAGCCACTTGTCCAACAAACCAATCCATCTTCATGCCCTGAGACTACATCCTTCAATTCTTCTTTTGTGAAGTATAGCTAAAGAGGTTCCTGCTTGTTGAAGTCCTCCTTATACTTTGACCAATCTCTTATGGAAAGTACTTCCTTGAGGTATTTTCTTCTTACGCTAGTCGTACGCCTGCCACCGTCTAAAGCTCCAATAATCACATTACAGCCGAACTCTAGTTCCTGGAACTCATCACTGCTAATCTCTGGCTTCTTATTTTTATCATCCTTCTTTTTCTTGTCTTTTGATGGGCTCTAGCTCTTACTGTGTTCCCTTTGTTTACTCTTACCATTCTTCCATCCTTTAGGCCGGATCAGGTACTAGCGAGCTTTCCTTTCCCGATGTGCTTCTTAATCATATCCTGATAGTCCCAGCATTCGTCACTGGTATAGTTGAGGTCATCGTGGGATACACATTATCGCGAACGGCCCATCCTGCCTTTATTGAAGATTGGTCTTGGTTTTTCCATTTTTTCCCATCTTGGTCAAGGCTACCTCCCTCTAGATCTGTGATCATAACACATTAAGTGGGGTATAATTCTCATACCTCCCTCTAAGATGGCATTCGTCTAAGCTCTTTCCCTAAAATTTGGATTGTCTTATGCTTATAGTGTGTGTTTTTCTCTTCTTGCCAGGCTCCTTCCTTACGGCCTGTAACCCCTCATTGTTTCTCTTATAATGGCATTTACCAGCTCCATTTGCTCTAGCTCTAAGTACATCTTTGACCGAGCTCTAAATTCCTCCAATGTCCTCACTAGATCTTTGTATATGGATCTTGCCAACTGAGACGTACCTTCTAACCCGGCCATGATGGAATGTAAGTGTACGCTTTCCTTCAGCTCTGACATTTGTAATGCGTATCCTTGAAGCGGTCCAAAACTTTCTGAGTGTCTTTCCTTGCTGCTGGTTGACAATTCCCAGGGTGAATTCGGACATCAAATGCCTCTTACTTGTGATGAAATTCAAAAGAAATCTATCTGCCAATTCCTCGAAAGACCTTATTGAGT
Organism: Gastrolobium villosum; assembly: GCA_032173675.1. Lineage (NCBI taxonomy): Eukaryota > Viridiplantae > Streptophyta > Magnoliopsida > Fabales > Fabaceae > Gastrolobium > Gastrolobium villosum. The sequence goes on from JAVKPL010014455.1 coordinate 57,491, forward strand.
TCGATAGCAGCTTGGAGAACCACATCATCACAGCTCCCATCAGTGTGGATGCAAAGATATAGGAGATGATAGGCTCATCAATCCCCTTTACGTACATGTTTGTGTCGAAGGCGTCAAGATGGACTTTTAGGTCTTGGCTCCCGTCGTACTTCGGTAAATAGGCTGAGTTCCATCCTTTTGGGTATGTGGCATTTACAATAATGTCTATAAAGGGGTTGTTTTTGTATTGCCCTATACAGTATTTCCTCTTGTATTCCCTTCCCTTATCTTGTGCTTAGTTTTCCATATTCTAGCTGCGTTCAGCTTGCTACGCTCTACCTTCTTTTCCATCTTGACCATTGTTATCACCATAGATTCAGTGGTCTACCTCTTTTGCATTTTTACTGCTAGTACATCAGACTGCTTCCCTTCTCCTGGTTTCTTTAACTCGAACTCAGTCCCCTTCTTGTGTTGGTTTCCCATTCTGGAGGAATCGCTCTTCTAACTCCTGAATCCTTTGGGTGTCCATCTGCCTCTGTATCTGGTTACGACTCTCCATATCTTTCATGCATTGTAGGATTGCGTTAAGGGCGGTCTGCGTGATTTAATTGTCTATGTCTGCCATTGGGGGTGGCTGAACTAATTCGATTTGAGCTGGCCGGAGTAGAGGTCGTGTCTGAGATGGCGTCACTGACATTGAAGTCATCGTAGTTGAAGTCGGGTCCATTTTTCGGCTCGAGTCTATGTTGGGTTCCATCTATCAGGACGGGATGAGCAAGCGACGACAATGGCGGTGGCAGCGGGCATTGCTGGTGGCTATTGCTCCTTGTGTTCACTATATTAGTAGTGGCGTATAAATTTAACTTTTCTACAGAAGACGCCATTTGATCTTGGATCTAGGGCTTTCTTAGGTATCTATGTAGGAGATACCTGTGAGGTAGCAAGTCACTGTGCATAGAATTACGGCATAGACATTGGGGGTGGTGTGTATCCATAGTGATAACATATAGAGAGAGTGTAAGTGTCATACCTGTAGGTTTTACCTTTTATTTATATAGTTTACCTATGGGTAGTGGAATTCTAGACCTTTAGCGGATTTTCTAGGGGCTCGATGCTTAGTCTACTACTGTCGTACTAGGATTAGTATTAATCAATGATTTTTTCTTTTACTTCCATTAGTTTTGTCTTTTTGTTGCCCTTTATTAGGCCTTCTAGAATATGGACTTCTTATATAGCCCATAAAAGTAAAAATATTGAAGCAAAAACAAAATAAAACTTAATGTTGTGAGTATTTTCTTATGTGGGTCAGTTCTAAAGGAGGCTGTAGGCTTATTTTATACTGAAACCATTTGGGTAGTGTTGGGTATAACTCATACTTCGCATGCTGATGAGGGTCCTTGTTGGCGGGATCAGTAAAAAGACAATTGCGGTCTGGTACTATTGTGGGCCTTTGACATATTGTAATTTTTTTTTACTTAGTAGTTTGAACATGGATCCATGAATAGGTGTTGTTAGGATTTTGTAAATCCTATTTATATTCCCTTGTAAACCGGGTGACTTGAAATGAGTGCTGGTGAGGTGAATGTAGTACAGACAAGCTGTATGTAGCCTATATTGGATGAACCAAGGTAAATCATCGTTTTAATTTTTTCTCTCCTTTTTTACTTTTTCATTTCCGATTTTTGTGTTGTGTGATTGTTGATTTCCAATAGGTAGAACATTTGGAATTTTATGACAAAAATGGGCGCCTAATGAGATGTGCCCTCAATTTCATGGATAAAATATTTCAATAGAGAAAATAAAAAAATGCAGCACAACTACTGAAAGTAAAAATAAACAAACAATAAGGAAAAAAGAAGAAGAAGAAGACGGATAGAAATATATATTCATAGCTGAACTTTGTTTTGAATCTATTATTTATGAATAGAATTCAAACCTCAAAGAACCCAAGGTTGTCTGGATCCAACTCCTCCATGATAAGGGCTGCATATTCCTCTGCAAGTTCTTGTATTTTTGGCAGCTTATTAGTGGAAGCGCTTAAGGCGATAATCTGAAATGAATCACATGCAACAATGTTCACACCTCCTCAAGTTTCTTATAAAAAATGAGAAATTTAGCGTATGTACTGCAAATTGAATTTAATTTTGATATAATGTCAATATAAAGAAAATATATTTATATGTTTAATAAATTTAACATCTTAATTATCTAGTTGTTAATACAATTAAACTTATTACATAAGGTGTTAATATAAGATTGGATCTCAAGTGCATAAAATTAAACTATCATTTCTTCTTCTTCTTTTTGATAAATCACAAGTATTTTCTACGATAGAAATTTATGTTCGAGGCTGAAATATCTACTTCATGGGACTAGTTCTCCTAAAAAAAAATTATATTCACAAATACTTAAAACCTTATTTAAGTGAAATCAAGTATAAACCACACAAATCAACGTGCTTTGATAAATTAAACTATTATTGATTAGGTACATCTGGTTGCTTTTTTTCATAATAAACTCTCACCTTTGTAACCTCTTCTTTGGTAATTCGTCCGTCAGCATTCTTGTCCACCCTGGCACATGAGTTAAGATTATTAAGCGTACATACGTATAATGTTTATCAAATAGCTGCTAATTCATATAAATTTTTCAACCGTCAACCCAATCACCCGTTGACATGTTCTTTCTCTTAAAGGAGCCAACCGTTGAATTTTTTCCTTCTTTTTCCCCTTAATGTTATGGTTCACAAGATTTACCAAATTACCACGTTTTTTTTAGTACAAAGAAAGGGCTAAAGCCCAAAAGAAAACACAACTATGATAGAATTGCCACGTTTTTAAACTTACTACCTATGATGCACGGACACGGACACGGGACACGACACGACACTCTGACACGTTAATTCTAAAAAATGCTAAATTTCGACACGCTGGGACACGTTTTGATATTAAATAATATTTTTAATATATAATATAATTTATATTTAATACATATAGCAACTCATAATAAGTCATATAATTAATCAAATATTCAAAAGAGCAAAATAAATTGAATTTATGTGTTTGTATTAATCTTTTATTTAATTTGTCCTCAATATATATATAAAAGTAGGTGAGTTAGAAGTGCAGAGGCATTGCAGAAGCGTGGAAGGACGCGTGGAAGGACACGTGGAAAATGATCGGTGGCTGACATGACAACAAAAATAATTTCTAGAGCACAAATGGTAGGCTTTTTCGGTCAGGCCCACAAGAAATTAAACATAAATTTTTACTCTATTTTTTCAAAAGAATGTCTTCTTTCGAAAATGGATGATTATTTATTAAGAGTACTCCAATTAATATGTGGTAAGCACAGAGCCAACTGTACTTTCGCCTTTTACTAAAGAAAACGGTCCAATCTAATTTGAATAGGTGGCCAAGTTTCCCTTTTCCACTTGAGTGTACTTCAACTCATTTCAGAACATTGGGATTCCTTCAGTTGGAGTCGGAGATGATGAAGAAGAGTAGCAGCAGCGTGTGATGAAGAATGAAGACCGAAGACAGAACATAGGCTCTGAACTTTTTTCTTTTTATTAAATATTTTTATTTTATTTTTTTAAATTGTAATTTTTTTATTTTTTTAAAAAAATATCAAAACGTGTCCCAAAATGTGTCCAAATACGTTGATTGCGTGTCGGATTCGGTCAAAAGCGCGTGTCCCCCTAGTCAACGTGTCCCAAAAAGTTGACCACGTGTCGGACGCGTGTCGGAACGTGTCGAAACGTGTCCGTGTCGGGCACGTGTCCGACACGCAATTTTCCCCAAAAGTGACGAGTCCGTGCTTCAGAGCTTACTACAACAGTATAACCTAGCGAATTTGGTTTAGCCATGTGAAACATTTTCTGAGGGACTCAAACTCGCTTTTACCTGCACCTAGTATAGTGATCAAAGTGTCAATTCTTTTTCTGCAAAAGTATAATTACCACGTGTCATGTCCTTACAAAGTCAATAGGGGGTGAAGCAATTACTTTTGGCCAACAACCAAAGTTTCTTCCACATATAGGCATGATTTCTCACATTCATTTACTCTTTCTATCTCACTCGCTCAATCAATCTCAACATTTAAAATTTTTCCCCCACATATTCCTGTGAGCGAGCTCGTTTTCTATGGTTCGAGAGCATGTGCTCTCTTTTCAAATATGGGAATAAAAGGATTGGGAAAGAATTAGGAAGAAAAGAGAGAATATAAATGGAATGAGATTTTGTCATTTTTTAAAAAAGACCACAAAATAGTAACATGCTCCTTGAGCACATTAAAAAAATCTCGTGTGAGCCTTTCATAGAAGTACTTGATTGGCACTGTTGGCTTCGGTAACCTCTTCAATACTTTAGTGAATCTATCATTTACATCTGAAATTAAATATGACAATAGTCTCTTAAAAACCATGCATCCTGATTGGTTTCATAAAATTGGCATATAATAAGAGTTTCATTTGGATATATTGTAAAAAAATGTATTATTATTTAATTATATACTATAACATATATAAATACGCGATACAGATATAAAATATTAAATAACGATAAATACATTAATGTTTGATATGTTAGTTTTAAGTATTGTCAACGTAATTATTATTTATTTAAATTAAGTTTTTTTTTTGATACATTGAAGTAAAGACATAAAGTAAAGAAAAAAAAAACGTAGAAAAGACTAGACAGGGAAGCACCTAGCGAGTCTGCGCCTGTCTAGCAAAAATCACAACTGTACTGTTAGCCTAGAGATGACACCATAGTCCTTGAAAACTATGCAGCAAAGACTCTCTTTCATGCTGACAGATCGAGCAAAGAAGGTTCTCCACTAACCATTAGTCAATCCAGTCTTTTGTAGGCAAAATTTTGAGTAGTAATCCCTAGAAAAACATTTTAATCCTCTTAGTCCTTTTCCATTTCCACATCTTGTTCCAAACCTCCTTAGAAAAGTTGCTATGCTAAAAGGATTGTTTTGCTAGATATAGATTATAATTACTGATCTGTACTACTGCCGTAGCACCAAGTAACCGAAAACTTCTATTTGGGCAATCATGTAGCAGCATGTTGTAATTCCACTTACCATCTCGACCAACCACTTGATTTAGGTGGCAGTCCTTCAAGTCTTCGGGTATACTTCTTTGAACATGATCCAAGAGGTAGATAGAAGAGTTGACCCATTTGTCCTTCCAAAAGGATATTGTCTCCCCATCTTTGATTTCCCAAACTATGCCATCTTGCATATTGAGCATGATATTACAGACTGCCTTTCAGAAAAGAGAGCATCCATCCTTGGGATTGACACTTGATCAACCTGCACCTTTTATTTACCACGCAATACACGGGACCAAAGAGAATTAGCTTCATTTGAAAAGCGCCAAGCACATTTCATTAGAAAAACATCATTCATCAAAGTTATTTTCCTCAGGCCAAGACCACCCATCTCTTTTGGACTAGTCAGGATATCTCAGCCCACCACGTGGCATGACCTATTTTGATGAGTATCCCCCTAGATAAAGTTTTGTTGAATTTGGTCTAACTCATTGTGTACTCCTTGTGGCAATCTTTGTGTACTACATATAAAAATAGGGGATGTAAGACATAATCGACTTCACTAGAGTTACTCTCCCTGCATGAGATAGACATCTTTGCTGCCAATCGCCGAGTTTAATATGGACCTTTTCCACAATATGTTGGTAATGTTGTTTTGTGGCCCTATAATGCACCATCCAAACGCCTAAATATTACCTTATATTCCGAACCCATTTGAAACCACTTTTAATTGTCAATGGATATGCCATATCCTTAGGAGTATTAGGTGAAAAATAAATACTCATCTTCGCAAAGCTCTATCTCAAGCCCAAAGTCTCCTCAAACAACGAGAGGCATCTTAGAACAATATCGATCTAATCCTCCCTCGCCTCAGCAAATAACAATAGATCATCAATAAACATTAAATGAGATATTGAGGGACCATCTTTCCCAGCCTTGATAGGATTCTGAAGACCTCCTAAAATAGTCATGCATATGATATGGGACAGCTTATCCATGGCCAAAGTGAACAAATACGGGGATAGAGGATCTCCTTGCCTTACACCACGGGAAGATTTAAATAGATCCATCTTTCCTCCATTCCAAAGAATATTTATAGTCGAAGAAGATACAACCTACATCATTGTGTGATAACTATGTTGGCTTGAATCTATCTATTAGGAACAAAACTAGCCTGGTATGGGGAAATTACATTTTCCATAATGGGTTCTAGCTGTTTGACAATGATTTTAGAGATCAGCTAGTACATGACAAAACATAGAGATATTGGTCGAAACTGGGGCATTGAAACGGGTACATGGACTTTAGGAATCAACACCAGGAGGGTAGAATTCAAATGTTGGATATGCGCTGGATTTTTCCATACATCCACTATTAGTTCAGAATTTGGTCCACTAAAAGGTTTCACTTTCTTTGAAAGAAAATCACCAGAAACCCGTCTAGGCCTGGGGCGTTATAACTTCCTATATGAAATTGACATTGACAAACCTTCATGCAAGATGACATCTTGTATAGGCTGTCAAGAAGCTCTCCTGAGGTAACCAGCCACTAGGATGTAAGCCATCTGTGAGTGGAGATATCCTTTGTAAACAAGTTATTAAAAAATTGCACGCCATAATTTTTAGTTATTTCTCATCTTGAATATATATATATATATATATATATATATATATATATATATATATATATATATATATATCATCCCAAAGCCTAATAATCTTATTGACACTGCGACGAGTGATTGTCATTAAGTGAAAGAACTTGGTGTTGCAATCCCCATCTATTAACCACTTATGATGAGATTTTTGAAACAATAGCATTTCCTCCCTTTCTAAGATATCAATCAGTTGTTGATTGCACATTTTTGTTTTGCTTCCAATTCCCTTGAGTCATGCAGAACCCTCTCTTGTTGGATTTGCCCAAGCTCTAAATTTAGTTCCTTTTTTTGATTAAAGATATCCCTATAAATCTCTTTATTCCATCTGCCCAAATGATTAACAAACATCACAAGATGATACAAAAATCATAGCATGATTTCCAATTATAACCCATAAATTCAGAGAAGTCAGGTGAATAAGTCTCTTAGGGACATCCGAGAAAATTATTGAGTTATCAACATGCATGTATTGATATAGAATTTTAAAAATAATTGAAAATATCAAAATATGATATATGTCAGATACTTACACAAAAAAATAATTTAAAATTAATATTTTGTAAATATAAGTAGTTAAGGATATAAAATTCATTGTAATTATGTCAAAATTAATAAAATAACATCAAGGGTACTAGATAAAATATAAAATAATTTGTGATTTTAAACTATTTGGTAGTTTTCTTTTTTTGGTTTTTTTTCTAAAAGAAGATAAAAAAATAAGTAAACATAAGTTAGTTATTCTTCTTCTATAATAATATTTATAATAATTATGTTTTTACAATTTAAAAAATAATCATTTCACATCATCAGTTAACAAAGTAAAAAATGACTTGCATTTCTGCTGCAAATGGAAGAAAATTAAAAATGTTGAGTTTGATTGATTGAGTGAATGAGATAGAAAGAGTAAATGAATATGGGGAATTATGCCCGTGTATGAAAGAAACTTTGGCTCGCTCCACCCCCAAGCAATTTTGTAAGGATGTGAAACATGTCACATTCTTGTAGAAAAAAGATTGACATTTTGATTACTATACTCATTGTAGAAACCAGTTTGAACCCCTCAAAAAACGTGACACGTGTGGTCAAATGAAATTCGCTAGCAGTTGTAGCAAGTTTGAAGATATGGCAGTTTGACAAAAATTTTGGCCTCCATGGCATTCCGACTTCTTTAAGAAGGTGACACATTGGTCAATATCTCTTCCTCGTTGTATTCAATTTGGTTGTTTAATTTGCTAGTTTATGTTCATATTCTAGCTCCAACGTCGACTATTCCATTTCTAATCCCACCACAAAATTTGTTAAGGGTTGAACAGTTAATAAAATAACTCATATCCTCAAAGAATAAACAAACAAAATATAAAACTACTTAAAATCACTATTTTTAATAGGAAAATAATTTGTATAGATCAATTCATTATTTATTTGTTGGATTTGTGTTCTTTTACTAATGCCCAAATGGGCTAAAAGTATGAGAAGAGTCCAAGAAACCTAGAGTCCAATGAGCTTAGAGCTAAGTTTTCTTGGAACCTTTATAAATACTATCACTTAAGTCACCAGTCTCCTAGGTCATTGAACAAAAGAGGTAATCTCAGATATGAAAAGTGCCTATACACTTCCCCTTCCACCCCGAGAGATGAAAAGTGCCTATACACTTCCCCTTCCACCCCGAGAGATAGCTTGGAAGGTTTACCAAAATCTAGAGATATATGTTCATGCTGAGACACAAAATAGATAGGGTTCATGAGTTCGTGCTGTGACACAGAGGACACCGATTCGTGGAACATCATCCCAGATCTATACAAGAGGTAATTGTAAACAATGATAATCCATTACATCCCAAACTGCAATGGTCTAAAAGCTTCCGTAGATCCAATAATTCCTATAATTGGTATTAGAGTCTAATTGCTTATAGGAATCAGAGTCTAATTGCATGTTTGGATGTGGATCTAGTTTTGATTTATAATTTTTCATGAATTAGTTTTGCTTCGTGAAATATGGCACCTAAGGTTCTATATTTGTTATTAAATATTGGCATGTGTATCTTTATAATTCTTTTCATAAAAATCATTATTTTATTTGGTTTTTGACTTTAATCCATGGTAGATATTTGTATGTATTTTTTTGGGTTGTAACAAGGAGGCTAGTCCCATATGATTAGGTTTCCTTCTTCATTTTTATTTCAATTTTTGTACATTTTTTTACGTTGTATTACAAAATTGTAATAAAAAGAAGATCTTAGAGAAGCCGAATACAAGGATGTTCGTCACTGTTTGGATGTTGTAAGAACCCGCACCGCTAATTAAGGTAATTAGTAAATTAATTATGATAATTAGGAAATAATTCCACAATTGACCCTAATAATTATTAATGGGCTTAGATAATTATATTGAGTGAGTAAAAATGCTGAAAGTCGCTTTCCAGAAGAAAAGCGCAGATACCGGTTCTGCTACTCGGTATAAATGCGTACCGGAAAAGTATCCCGGAAAATTATAACGAATGCATGATAATTACTAGAATATTATGTAGGACTTGTAAAACAAGTTTCAAGTCAAAATGACGTAATCTGATGCCAGAACTGATACTGGCTATGGAAAAGCGCGTACCGGAAAGGTGCTCCGAAAAATAAAATAAAAATATGACAAATCTTAGAAAAATGCGTAGGTCTAGAATCCGAAGTTTGGGATCAATATCTTTTACTTTGCGATTAAGGCTAATACTGCGCGATTAGTGACTTTGCCTATAAATAGACCCATTAAGGGCACAAAACCCTAGGTCTAAATTCTCTTCACATGAGTGTGGGCTGCAGCTTGTGTCTTGCATGCAGCCACCCTCTTCCTTGCTTGGTTGCCACCAAGTTTTCATCTTTCCTTCTTCTTTCACACTCTCCTTCTTGTAAACACTTGTGAGTGGCCTTGTGAGTGTGAGAGGTGGTAGTTTCTGAGTTGAGAAACCTGTGTGTGTGTAGTTAGTGAGCATGAGTTTGAAGCTTTAGTAATGGCTACTTTGTGGTAGTCATTGTGAGCTTCAAAGTGCCTTCTTGTGGTACAAGAACCCACCCTGAAGTGCCATTTTCGTGCTCCTACTTAGGCTGAGTTTGAGGAACCTTGGGAGAGCTCCAAGAGCACAACTTGCCTCTGTTTTGAACTTTGGTAAGTTACCTCACTATGATCATGGGTTTAAATGCTTAAAAATGGAACCTTGATGCATGTATTGAGCTAAGTTAATAACTTAAGGGTGGGGTAGGTTAAACACACCTAGAAATGCATGTTTAAGTGCCTTTAATCGGTTAAAAAGTTGAACCTATGGATTGGATACTCACGAAATGCAGAAAATGCATTCTGTCGTGAGATATCCGGATATTGTCGGGCAGATATCCGGATATCCATATCCGGATATGGGGACAGCAACGAACCTGTTTCGGTAAAAATTTGATATCTTGAGCTACAGAGCTCCAAATCGAGTGCCGTTTGGACCTATGTGTAGCTAACACATAAGGCTATAACCCTGTAAAATTTCGTAGCCATTGGATAAGTGGTTTGATCTCAGTGTTAGTTTAAAGTCGCGTCTTGGGTGCTGGAAATTCAGTTGGCAGCAGTCACTTTGCGAAAATCATAACCGGAGTTATACAACTCCGATTGAGACATAAGATATGTCGTTGGAAAGCTTGTGAGGTCTAGTTTAACATATTAAAATCTCAGAATTTTTGGTAAAGAATTACAACTGCAGTTTTAATAAAATGGAACCTTGGGAGTGATATCTCGCGAAATGCAGAAACTGCATTCGGTCGTGAGATATCCGGATATTTGTCGAACAGATATCCGGATATTGATATCCGGATATGGGTACTGGGTATCCGGATATGGTATATCCGGATATGGTCAGTGTGATATCCGGATATGGCATATCCGGATATGTCCCTTGTGATATCCGGATATCCTGTGATTTCGCAGGTAGCTGTGCTGTGTGAACAGTAAGCTATTGGGGGTTTGTGGACCCTAGATTAAGGAAGTTGAACTTCTGTAATTAATAAACTAAGTCAGAATCACATGATTAAGGGCTTATGGCTTTGTTGGAAGCCTTGAGACGTAAAACGTAAAAGAAAGGCGTAGTCTTTAAGTGGTATGCTTGTGTTGCATAAATTAATGATATATTATTGGTCCATATCAGATTGTGATACTGCTGTGTTTGGACTTGAGAGGGGTTGGACTCTTGGCTTGGATAGCTAGCTTGCAAGGTAAGCTTTCGTGTCCTCGGTTTAGCCATTTTGATGTTCCACCATGTCCCATGGGGATGGGTTTATGCATGCTGTGTTACATGCTTTATTATTTTGGAAATGCTGTTGAGCTATTTATATGCAATGAGCTTTTATGATATGCATGTGGTGTCCACCTAGACGGCAATCCTGAGTATGTAGTACATACAAGATGGAGAAGCATGTGGGTGAGGTGCAGGTAGTATCCATGTACTCATGTAGGCATAGACGTATTCCTACATTTCTCTGGCCAGTAGATTTGAAAGCACACATGACATGATTAATTGCTGCATCGCATGATTTTAGAACTTATACTGTAATACTGTTTTTAGAACTTATATTACACATGTAAGTGAGCTTGGGGTGGAGACTCCTTGAGGACCCCTTGTCTTACTGAGATTTCTTGTTAGAGATCTCACCCCACGTTTGGGGATGCTTATTTCAGGATCAGGTAATGTTGAGGGCTCAGGTGGCAGGAGGCCAGAGCTGAGTTGATATTGATATGCTGTTCTGCTGGATTGACTGCTGTAATGTTTACTGCTTTATTATGTTAAGTTTATGTTGAGACTATTTGTGGGCATTGTTGCCTTATTTGGTGAGCATGGGGTTTGTCCATGCCACATGATTGTTATCGTCTTTTTATGTTAATGTTGTAATTAAAGTATCAGGATTTTGACCCAGGCTACTTGTGTAGACCTGTGGCTTTAGATACTCACTTATATTTATGTACGAGGTATTCAGTTAGTTGTCTTGCAATTTACATACAGGCAGTATTTTTATGAAAATGATTAAGTAATCAAGTTGGTTAAGTTAATGACGTCATAATTGAATTAAAGAAAAAGTTATTCCGCATTTTAATTAAGCTTGGCTTAATACGATAGTGTGTTAACAATCCGGGTTAACACGGGCTGTTACATTTTATGGTATCAGAGCACTTTCTAGGGAAAAGCCTGTATGTATTGCAATAACTTAGGATGTGTCGTTGCGTGTCTACTTTGCGTTCTCTCTGATTGGTGTGTATTATGATAATGCATATGTGACCACATGGCGTGAGCCTAATCAACTCATTCTTTGTGTAACTTGTGCAGAGTCATGGTACCGTGCAGAGTCATGGTACCACCAAGGAGGAACACTAGTACGAGCGAGGATCAATCGGATCCTATCCTGGCAGCATTAGCTGAGATGCAGGCGGCCCGGCTAGCCGACCAGGAGGCCACGAGGTTGGCAAACCCGGCGATGCTGGACGCTATCAGAGATGCGAACCGGCAAGCCACGGCTGAGGTTCTGGAGGAGAACCGGATGGCCAACATGACTATGATGAGGGTCATGTTGGAGGAGTTGAGGGCTGGTCCTGCTGCTGGCCAGTGTCCTCCACCACCTCCACCGCCGCCACCGCCTCCACCTTCGCCTAGTCAACAGGAGAGTTTGACCGTTTGGTACAGGGCTCGTTGTCTGTTGACGAGTACCTGGCCAAGTTTAATGAGCTGGTCAAGTTCTCTCATTTCCGCATGGCGAGACCGACTCCCGTTTTTCTTGCGGCCAAGTTCCGGAGGGGACTTAATGAGGATATTGCTGGACATCTCGCTGGTTCTGCTTCGAGGGACTTCGGAGCGTTGGTGCAGCAGTGCCGCGACATCGAGGACTACTGTCGTGCGAGTCAGGCCAAGAGGGCCAAGGTTGAGGTGCCGCAGAGCGCTGATGGTTCTACTCCCTGGAAGAACAAGAATTTCGCCAACAAGGGCAAGGGCAAACCGTTGGCGGCTAAGCAAGCGCCGAATTAGTTCAGAAAGACTGCTGCTCCGGGGAACACAGCTAGACCTCCTGCTCCCAGATGTTCGGGATGCGGGAAGTCACATTTTGGGCCGTGTTCTACCGGTCAGCTGATATGCTTCCAGTGTGGCAAGGAGGGCCACTACTCCAGAGATTGCCCGACGGCGAGAGTTGCTGCAGTGCAGGCTGTGCCGTTGCAGATGGTTCCTACTGGGGCACCAGCCGTGCCACCTACTACAGGACGAGTCTACACTCTTGATCGTCAGCAGTCGGACAGAGCTCCGAACCTGGTCAGAGGTACTGTTACCATTGGTGGATCAACTATTGATGTTTTGTTTGATTCCGGGGGCAACGCACTCTTTTGTTGCTACCCCTATTGCTGTGGGGCTTGAGTTGCCCAGTGATGTGCTTTCTCCACCGATGCGGGTTACCACCGCCACCGGAGAGAAATGTTTGACCTCCACTGTTCATCGCGATGTAGCGTTTCAGTGGGATGGCCGTGACTTCTCGGTAGATCTGATAGGATTGCCGATGGCCAACCTCGAGATTATTCTGGGCATGGATTGGTTGTCCAGAAACTGTGCATTGATTGACTGTTGTGCCAAGAAAGTGGTGATGTCTCCGAGTGGGTCCACAGCCAGTTCCTCACCGTTCATTTCAGTCCTGCAGGCGAGGAGAGCCTTGAGAGCGGGGGCATTTGGCTATGTCATGTTGGGAGGTTTGGTGAGTGGGACACAGGAGGATCTCACTGGCATTCCTGTGGTGAAGGAGTTCCTCGAGGTGTTTCCTGAGGAGATTCCTGAGTTTCCACCGCAGAGGGAGATAGAGTTCTCCATCGACTTATTGCCTGGTGTGGGGCCTATATCGTTGGCTCCATACCGGATGTCGCCACCAGAGTTGGCGGAGCTGAAGAAGCACATTGAGGAGCTTTCAGCGAAAGACTTTATACGGCCGAGTGTGTCTCCCTGGGGAGCACCAGTCATTTTTGTAAAAAAGAAAGATGGGACCATGCGATTGTGCACCGACTACAGACAGTTGAACAAGGTGACAATCAAAAACAAGTACCCTCTTCCACGCATTGATGATTTGCTGGATCAACTCAGGGGTGCTTGTGTGTATTCCAAGATTGATCTCCGGTCCGGTTATCATCAGATACGGGTAAAGCCGGAGGATGTCCCAAAGACTGCGTTTCGCTCGAGGTACGGGCACTACGAGTACTTGGTGATCCCGTTTGGACTCACCAATGCACCCGCAGTGTTCATGGACTACATGAACAGGATTTTCCAGCCGTACCTGGATCAGTTTGTGATTGTCTTCATTGACGACATTTTGATCTACTCCAAGACGGAGGAGGAGCATACCGAGCACTTGAAGATTGTGTTGCAAGTGCTAAAAGAGAAAAAGCTTTATGCTAAACCGTCAAAATGTGAGTTTTGGCTCAAGGCGGTGAAATTTCTGGGTCATGTGATTTCTGCTAATGGAGTTGCAGTTGATCCTAACAAGATTGAGGCCGTGATGGATTGGGAGAGGCCCAAGACGGTTACAGAAGTGAGAAGCTTCTTGAGTTTGGCCGGGTACTATCGGAGGTTCATAGAGGGATTCTCCAAGATGGTGCTACCGATGACTCGCCTTACCCGAAAGGAGACTCCATTCGTGTGGACACATGAGTGTGAGGAGTGTTTCCAGGAGTTAAAGGAGAGACTGACTACTGCTCCAGTGTTAGTTCTTCCTGATCCTGCGGAGCAATTCGAGTTGTACTGCGATGCCTCTGGTAAAGGACTTGGCTGTGTACTGATGCAGAAAGGGAAAGCGGTTGCTTACGCTTCAAGACAGTTGAAACCTCATGAGGAGAACTACCCGACTCACGATTTGGAGTTGGCAGCCATTGTTTTTGCTTTCAAGATTTGGAGGCATTACCTGTTTGGCATGAAGTTTGCTGTATTCAGTGATCACAAGAGCCTGAAGTACCTGTTTGACCAGAAGGAGTTGAACATGAGACAACGTAGATGGATGGAGTTCTTGAAAGACTACGACTTTGAGTTAAGGTACCATCCTGGCAAGGCCAATGTGGTAGCCGATGCTTTGAGTCGGAAGTCCGTGAGCTTATCCAGCTTAATGATAAATGATTACGAGATGATCGAGAAGTTCAGAGACTTGAGAGTGAACTCCTTGTTTGGGGGTGCACTACTTGAGATGGAAACAGCAGAAGTGATTAATGAGCTGATGGAGAAAATTAAAGAGGCGCAAGTGCAAAGAGAGTGCCTCGATTATGTGAAAAACCAGGACGGTGTGTCTTGGAACGAGGATGGATTGCTGTTGTTTCAGAAGAGGATTGTGATTCCTCGAGGGCCACTGACCAAAGAGGTTATGGCAGAGGCTCATAAGGGCCGGTTCACTATCCACCCTGGTGCCACAAAAATGTACCAGGACCTAAAAAGGAATTTTTGGTGGCCGGGCATGAAGAAGGACATAGCGGTCTACGTGTCCAAGTGTTTGATATGTCAGAAAGTGAAGATCGAGCACCAGAAACCGTCTGGTAAACTTCAACCTCTTGAAATTCCACAGTGGAAGTGGGAGAGTATTTCCATGGACTTCGTGGTGGGATTGCCTAAACTCAGGCTGGTTGTGACTCTATCTGGGTCATTGTGGACAGATTGACCAAGTCTGCCCATTTTCTTCCAGTGAAGGTGAGCTTCACTACAGAGCAGTTGGCCAAACTATATGTCCGCGAGATTGTGAGGCTTCACGGGGTGCCCGAGAGTATCATCAGTGATAGGGACCCGAAGTTCACATCTCGGTTCTGGGAGGCGCTGCAGGAGGCTTTTGGTACGCAGTTGAGATTGAGTACCGCCTATCACCCTCAGACTGATGGACAGACTGAGCGGACCATCCAAACATTGGAGGACATGTTGAGAGCTTGCACGTTGGAGCAGGGTTCTGCATGGGATAGGTACCTTCCGTTGGTTGAATTCTCATACAACAACAGTTTTCATGCTAGTCTGGGCATGGCACCCTACGAGGCGCTGTATGGTAGGAGGTGTCGGACTCCTACCTGCTGGTCTGAGGTTGGAGATAAAGAGCTTTTCGGCTTGGACTTTGTCCAAGATACTACCCTACAGATCCAAATGATCAGGGAAAAGTTGAAGCAGGCTCAGAGTCGCCAGAAGAGCTACTATGATGTCAAGCATCGACCACTGGAGTTCAGTGAGAGTGAGCACGTGTTTGTGAAACTTTCACCTGTCACCGGTGTTGGACGGGCACTCGGCGTGAGGAAGTTGAGCCCGCGATTCATTGGGCCCTACCAGATCCTTGGTAGAGTAGGACCAGTTGCCTATCGACTCGCCTTACCTCCGAACCTAGCCAACATCCACGACGTGTTTCACGTGTCTCAGTGTAACAGCCCGTGTTAACCCGGTCTGTTAACACACTATCGTATTAAGCCACGCTTAATTAAAATGCGGAATAACTTTTTCTTTAATTCAATTATGACGTCATTAACTTAACCAACTTGATTACTTAATCATTTTCATAAAAATACTGCCTGTATGTAAATTGCAAGACAACTAACTGAAATACCTCATATATAATTAATACGTGAGTATCTAAAACCACAGGACTACAACACATAGCCTGGGTCAAAATCCTGATACTTTAATTACAACAGCGAAATAAAAGACAAGAGTCAAACCATGTGGCATGGACAAACCCCATGCTCACCAAATAAGGCAACAAAGCCCAATAGCAGTCTCAACATAAATAGCATAATCAAAACGGAAAACATAACAGTCAACTCAGCACGTCAGCATATCATCAATATCAGCTCAGCTCTGGCCTCCTGCCACCTGAGCCCTCAACATTACCTGATCCTGAAATAAGCGTCCCCAAACGTGGGGTGAGATCTCTAACAAGAAATCTCAGTAAGACAAGGGGTCCTCAAGGAGTCTCCACCCCAAGCTCACTTACATGTGTAATATAAGTTCTAAAAACAGTATTACAGTATAAGTTCTAAAATCATGCGATGCAGCAATTAATCATGTCATGTGTGCTTTCAAATCTACTGGCCAGAGAAATGTAGGAATACGTCTATGCCTACATGAGTACATGGATACTACCTGCACCTCACCCACATGCTTCTCCATCTTGTATGTACTACATACTCAGGATTGCCGTCTAGGTGGACACCACATGCATATCATAATGCTCATTACATATAAACAGCTCAACAGCATTTCCAAAATAATCAAAGCATGTAACACAGCATGCATAAACCCATCCCCATGGGACATGGTGGAACATCAAAATGGCTAAACCGAGGACACGAAAGCTTACCTTGCAAGCTAGCTACCCAAGCCAAGAGTCCAACCACTCACAAGTCCACAAACAGCAGTATCACAATCTGATATGGACCAATAATACATCAATAATCATGTATCACAAGCATACAACTTAAAGATTACGCCTTTCCTTTACGTTTTACGTCTTAAGGCTTCCAACAAAGCCATAAGCCCTTAATCATGTGATTCTGACTTAGTTCATTAATTACAGAAGCCTAACTTCCTTAATCTAGGGTCCACAAACCCCCCAATTGCTTACTGTATGCACAGTAAAGCTACTGCTCTTCGAAATCCCAGAATATCCGGATATCTCATTGGAAATATCAGGATATCCCGTATCAGGATATCTCATTGGAAATATCAGGATATCCCATATCAGGATATCGCACTCGAAATATCAGGATATCCCATATCCGGATATCTCACCCGAGATATCAGGATATCCCATATCCGGATATCTCACCCGAGATATCAGGATATCCCATATCCGGATATCTCACCCGAGATATCAGGATATCCCATATCCGGATATCTCACTCGAGATATCAGGATATCCCATATCCGGATATCTCACTCGAGATATCAGGATATCCAATATCCGGATATCTCACTCGAGATATCAGGATATCCAATATCCGGATATCTCACTCGAAATATCCGGATATTTCGCGACAGAATGCAGTTTCTGCATTTCGCGAAGATATCCTTCCAAGGTTCCATTTTTAACACTTCAACACGTTAAAGCATGCATCTTTAAGCATATACAAGTTCATTTGGGTGTTGGTTGCTTCATTTTAACTTTTTACATGCCAAGACACCAACTTTAAGCATCATAAACTCATGATCATGGTGAGATAACTTACCAAAGTTCAAAACAGAGGCAAGGTGTGCTCTTGGAGCTCTCCCAAGGTTCCTCAAACTCAGCCTAAGTAGGAGCACGAAAATGGCACTTCAAGATGGGTTCTTGCACCACAAGAAGGCACTTTGAAGCTCACAATGACTACCACAAGGTAGCCATCACTAAAGCTCCAAACTCATGCTCACTAACTACACACACACAGCTTTCTCAACTCAGAATGATGGCCACAATGCAGCCCCAAGGTTAACTCTCACCCTCCCCAAGTGTTTGAGTGTGAAAAAAGAAGAAAAGGTGAAGACTTGGTGAAGGAGAAGCAATGGACAGCAGCCACCTCCCTTCAGCCACCCAAAACCCACGTAGAAGAAATAGTATGGCCTAGGGTTGTGTGCAAGTTTAGTATTTATAGGCACAAGCCACTAATCGCGCAGTATTAGACTTAATCGCAAAGTAAAAGATATTCCCAAACTTCTGATTCTAGACCTACGCATTTTTCTAAGATTTGTCATATTTTTATTTTATTTTTCGGAGCACCTTTCCGGTACGCGCTTTTCCATAGCCAGTATCAGTTCTGGCATCAGATTACGTCATTTTGACTTGAAACTTGTTTTACAAGTCCTACATAATATTCTAGTAATTATCATGCGTTCGTTATAATTTTCCGGGATACTTTTCCGGTACGCATTTATACCGAGTAGCAGAACCGGTATCTGCGCTTTTCTTCCAAAAAGCGACTTTCAGCATTTTTACTCACTCAATATAATTATCTAAGCCCATTAATAATTATTAAGGTCAATTATGGAATTATTTCCTAATTATCATAATTAGTTTACTAATTACCTTAATTAGCGGTGCGGGTTCTTACACTCAGCTCCGAAAGTACATAGCAGACCCTTCGCACGTGGTGCAGCCGGATGATGTGGAGGTTCGGGAGAACCTAAAGACTCCCGTCGGACCACTCAAGATTCTCGATCGAGGCGAGAAACAGCTTAGGAGCAAGATCATTCCGATGGTCAAAGTGCAATGGTCAGGAAGAACTCCTGAGGAGTGCACGTGGGAGCGAGAGGATGAGCTTCTCCGACAGTATCCCGACTTTCGAGACAGGTATGTTTCTGATTTTGAGGACAAAATCCTTAAAAAGGTGGGGTGAATGTAAGAACCCGCACCGCTAATTAAGGTAATTAGTAAATTAATTATGATAATTAGGAAATAATTCCACAATTGACCCTAATAATTATTAATGGGCTTAGATAATTATATTGAGTGAGTAAAAATGCTGAAAGTCGCTTTCCAGAAGAAAAGCGCAGATACCGGTTCTGCTACTCGGTATAAATGCGTACCGGAAAAGTATCCCGGAAAATTATAACGAATGCATGATAATTACTAGAATATTATGTAGGACTTGTAAAACAAGTTTCAAGTCAAAATGACGTAATCTGATGCCAGAACTGATACTGGCTATGGAAAAGCGCGTACCGGAAAGGTGCTCCGAAAAATAAAATAAAAATATGACAAATCTTAGAAAAATGCGTAGGTCTAGAATCCGAAGTTTGGGATCAATATCTTTTACTTTGCGATTAAGGCTAATACTGCGCGATTAGTGACTTTGCCTATAAATAGACCCATTAAGGGCACAAAACCCTAGGTCTAAATTCTCTTCACATGAGTGTGGGCTGCAGCTTGTGTCTTGCATGCAGCCACCCTCTTCCTTGCTTGGTTGCCACCAAGTTTTCATCTTTCCTTCTTCTTTCACACTCTCCTTCTTGTAAACACTTGTGAGTGGCCTTGTGAGTGTGAGAGGTGGTAGTTTCTGAGTTGAGAAACCTGTGTGTGTGTAGTTAGTGAGCATGAGTTTGAAGCTTTAGTAATGGCTACTTTGTGGTAGTCATTGTGAGCTTCAAAGTGCCTTCTTGTGGTGCAAGAACCCACCCTGAAGTGCCATTTTCGTGCTCCTACTTAGGCTGAGTTTGAGGAACCTTGGGAGAGCTCCAAGAGCACAACTTGCCTCTGTTTTGAACTTTGGTAAGTTACCTCACTATGATCATGGGTTTAAATGCTTAAAAATGGAACCTTGATGCATGTATTGAGCTAAGTTAATAACTTAAGGGTGGGGTAGGTTAAACACACCTAGAAATGCATGTTTAAGTGCCTTTAATCGGTTAAAAAGTTGAACCTATGGATTGGATACTCACGAAATGCAGAAAATGCATTCTGTCGTGAGATATCCGGATATTGTCGGGCAGATATCCGGATATCAGTATCCGGATATCCATATCCGGATATGGGGACAGCAACGAACCTGTTTCGGTAAAAATTCGATATCTTGAGCTACAGAGCTCCAAATCGAGTGCCGTTTGGACCTATGTGTAGCTAACACATAAGGCTATAACCCTGTAAAATTTAGTAGCCATTGGATAAGTGGTTTGATCTCAGTGTTAGTTTAAAGTCGCGTCTTGGGTGCTGGAAATTCAGTTGGCAGCAGTCACTTTGCGAAAATCATAACCGGAGTTATACAACTCCGATTGAGACATAAGATATGTCGTTGGAAAGCTTGTGAGGTCTAGTTTAACATATTAAAATCTCAGAATTTTTGGTAAAGAATTACAACTGCAGTTTTAATAAAATGGAACCTTGGGAGTGATATCTCGCGAAATGCAGAAACTGCATTCGGTCGTGAGATATCCGGATATTTGTCGAACAGATATCCGGATATTGATATCCGGATATGGGTACTGGGTATCCGGATATGGTATATCCGGATATGGTCAGTGTGATATCCGGATATGGCATATCCGGATATGTCCCTTGTGATATCCGGATATCCTGGGATTTCGCAGGTAGCTGTGCTGTGTGAACAGTAAGCTATTGGGGGTTTGTGGACCCTAGATTAAGGAAGTTGAACTTCTGTAATTAATAAACTAAGTCAGAATCACATGATTAAGGGCTTATGGCTTTGTTGGAAGCCTTGAGACGTAAAACGTAAAAGAAAGGCGTAGTCTTTAAGTGGTATGCTTGTGTTGCATAAATTAATGATATATTATTGGTCCATATCAGATTGTGATACTGCTGTGTTTGGACTTGAGAGGGGTTGGACTCTTGGCTTGGATAGCTAGCTTGCAAGGTAAGCTTTCGTGTCCTCGGTTTAGCCATTTTGATGTTCCACCATGGTCCATGGGGATGGGTTTATGCATGCTGTGTTACATGCTTTATTATTTTGGAAATGCTGTTGAGCTATTTATATGCAATGAGCTTTTATGATATGCATGTGGTTTCCACCTAGACGGCAATCCTGAGTATGTAGTACATACAAGATGGAGAAGCATGTGGGTGAGGTGCAGGTAGTATCCATGTACTCATGTAGGCATAGACGTATTCCTACATTTCTCTGGCCAGTAGATTTGAAAGCACACATGACATGATTAATTGCTGCATCGCATGATTTTAGAACTTATACTGTAATACTGTTTTTAGAACTTATATTACACATGTAAGTGAGCTTGGGGTGGAGACTCCTTGAGGACCCCTTGTCTTACTGAGATTTCTTGTTAGAGATCTCACCCCACGTTTGGGGATGCTTATTTCAGGATCAGGTAATGTTGAGGGCTCAGGTGGCAGGAGGCCAGAGCTGAGTTGATATTGATATGCTGTTCTGCTGGATTGACTGCTGTTATGTTTACTGCTTTATTATGTTAAGTTTATGTTGAGACTATTTGTGGGCATTGTTGCCTTATTTGGTGAGCATGGGGTTTGTCCATGCCACATGATTGTTATCGTCTTTTTATGTTAATTTTGTAATTAAAGTATCAGGATTTTGACCCAGGCTACTTGTGTAGACCTGTGGCTTTAGATACTCACTTATATTTATGTACGAGGTATTCAGTTAGTTGTCTTGCAATTTACATACAGGCAGTATTTTTATGAAAATGATTAAGTAATCAAGTTGGTTAAGTTAATGACGTCATAATTGAATTAAAGAAAAAGTTATTCCGCATTTTAATTAAGCGTGGCTTAATACGATAGTGTGTTAACAATCCGGGTTAACACGGGCTGTTACAGATGTGTTCATGACTTTTCGGTGGCCGATCAGAGAAACTAGCCATATGGCTTAAAAGGGGACATAAGCACAAGAAGAGCAGTGGCCGAGATGGTCGGAAAGGACACCTGACGCGCCCCCTGAAGTGGTTGTGCGTGAGCTTCACTCGCTGATACATATTCAGCGAGTGGAAGTGCGTGGCTAGCTGATTTCAGGTGGTTCCAGCGACATTGCGTTCGTATCTTCACGGTGATCCTTTCCCTAGAGTTTCATGCTGAGATGAGTTCAGGTGACGACGCAGTGGACGTGACAGCTAGGATTTCTAAAAGTTGACTTAGGTTTATGTTCACATTCTAGCTCCAACGTCGACTATTCCACTTTAATCCCATTACAAAATTTGTTAAGGGTTGAACAGTTAATAAAATAACTCACATCCTCAAAGAATAAACAAACAAAATGTAAAACTCCTTAAAATCACTACTTTTAATAGGATAATAATTTGTATATATAGATCAATTCATTATTTTAGCAACCAGGTGTAGCTCATTTAGCAAATTGACCTTCATATATGGGCATAATTTAGTTATAATGCAGGTTCCCAAACTCACTATAAACATCTTGTGGCTGGGCTAAGTTAACCACAAAAGTTAAAATTAGAATTTCACACTAAAAAGAGTGGAAATACCTCAAAGTCTTTAAAAAAAGGTTTTATTTTAGATGATTTGTTTATGATTAGTTAGAAAAAATACTTAAAAGGAACCTAATTTAAATAAATTTAGAGTAAATACCATTTTAGGTCCCTAACAAAAAATACGGTTCGCACTTTAGTCCCTTACAAAA
Source organism: Gastrolobium villosum (assembly GCA_032173675.1). Taxonomy (NCBI): domain Eukaryota; kingdom Viridiplantae; phylum Streptophyta; class Magnoliopsida; order Fabales; family Fabaceae; genus Gastrolobium; species Gastrolobium villosum. The sequence goes on from JAVKPL010014455.1 coordinate 80,272, forward strand.
AAATATTAGTCGACTAGTCCCTATGAAATTCAAAGTGGACCCATTTTAGTTCTTTTGAGGGACTAATATGGGTTTTTTTTGAATTTGTGAGTGACCACAATTTCAACTAAATGAGTCAACTTTGAATTTCTTAGGGATCTCGAGACTAACTTTTTTGTAAGGGACTAAATTGGGAACCATGTTTTTTGTTAGGGACCAAAAAAAGGTATTTAGTCATAAATTTAATACATATTGAAATTTTGTATATGTATTTATTATTTTGATTTAGTTTTATATACAAGAGTTTAAAATGATGAAAGATTGCTCGATTCTAAAGACTTATGCATAGACAAAAGTTTTAAGACATGTCATAAACTTTAAAAAAGACTCGTAATAATATTAACATGTGACCACAATCAAGGACCATTAGCAAGAATCAAACAATTTTTTTTTCTTTGTAAAGATTCTTGATTTCAACTCCACAACTGCATTTGAAAAAAAAAAAAAAAAACTAATTTCTTGCACCTCACAAAAAAATAATGTTGCTTTTTTCGAAAAAAAATTAATATATTACAATCTCAGTGAATGTTTGGTGCGACAGCCATATTTGTACTATGTACTTATAAGAATATATAAAATGATTTTTTTCTCAAAAATTATCAATGGAAAGAGAAAAAAGAATTAACTTTAATTTTTTATTATATATTCTCAAAAATATATAATAATAATATATCAAAAAACACTCGATGTGGTAATATATCAAAAAACACTCGATGTGATAATATATCAAAAAGTTGTTCGAGTGCCACGTTGGTATCAAAAAGTTCATCCACTTATTGCTCCATGTACTTTTCGTTTGTAAGTGGTAATATCACACTAAAAAGTGTTTATCCTTTTAAATGACATAATTTATGTTATTTCACTCCACAAAGATGTGAGACCCACACCTTTAATTTTTTTTTGTCAACTTTCTCTCCTACTTTATCTATCTCTTTCCCTCTCTTAAAATAACATAACTTTACTTTCTTTAAAATGTTACACGCTTTTCCAATATTATAAGGTCAACAAAAGTATTGTTTACCAAAAAGAAAACAAGAGTATTATGAAGCATGTTTCACATGCAAATTGCACCAAATGCCGCTTTTTCTGTCTGAAAGCGAAAAATAATTCATAAGTCACCCAATCACAATCGCCGACGATATCTTCCTATAGTTTAGTGTTTTTATAATATTGAGCACCCTATTTTACTCTATTCTAAGCTTCTTAATTACATTAGTTTTCTCATGGCATATCCTAATTATAAGGATTCTTTTTATTTTTTCTCTTTTAAAAAAGGATCCTTAACCGAAAGAAAAACGAAAAGTGAAATGAAGTCTTACATATCAAAGAAGGTCTGAAGCCTTGAATCAAAGCTACGATCCGTAATTTGTTCCCAAAATTCGCACAACTCATCCTTGGTTATGGAAGCTGATGTTATACCCCAACGACGAGATAATGCATCGAATAACTCGCCAGCAAACTCCCTGGACTCGTGCATTCCTAGTTTTCATTTCCGCCCAAAATCAACAACATTAGTTTTAGGAAAGACATTCTTAAATCATCACAGTATAATTGGATATGGATTTTTTCTTGTGAAAAAATATATGATATGGTCATGTGAGGATTATACCCATATAATAAAAATATATCAATGATAATAAATGAAAAGAGAGAAAAGTATTGAAATAGATAGTTACAAAGTCATAATCGTTGATTCACCTTTATATGATTGTGATCTTATCATGTTAGCATATCATTTTTTTTTCATATGAAATGATCCATTTCCATGTATAATTACCCAATTAGTCTAAGCTATTTCTGTTATATCTTTTAGTTCTAAGTCATATAAAAATTGCATTAGTTCCTGGCTACATTTTTTTGTTAGAGTAGGGTTATATTGACAATTTTTTTTTATAAACTTACAAATTATATTATGTCTGTACAGATAATACCTATACTAAGAGTGTATTACCTATAATACATAGTGCGGCATAATACATACCTATGCACTGGCTAAAGCACGATCTGGGCAATTTTCCATCAACGGCCAATTCATCAAAAATCCTCTCCACCTCGGACCAACCTTCAGTTCCAATGTTTTTTATCATGAACTTCAGATCCAGACGGCTGGCCAGCAGCGCCGTCTTGGAGTCACCGCCGCGATTGTTTTGGACAGACGCGGTATCATCACGGAGGTCCAACGTTATCTCCACGAAGTCATCCTCGTCCTTGAATCTCCCGCTCTTCTTGCTGCTGCTGTTCCCTTTGTTTGAAAATAACGGCCCATTGCTCTCTGTCTCCGACCTTGTTTCCTGTTGGTTTTCCTGAATCTCCATCACTAATTCTCTAACCTTTGTTTCTAATCAAATATATATCACTCCAGATTCGCAGTTATGATCAAGCAATTGAAAAAAATTATATGTGCCTTATTGACGGTTATAATAACCCACGGGTTTTACAAGGAAGGGGTTGAAGTTGTGTGCTTGAGAAATTGAGGAGGGAAAGAGAAATAGTATTTAGGAACTTATAGACAGAGGGAGGAAGTTGTGAGTGGTCCACTGGGTAGGAACAGTGACTAAGTGTCACAGTTGACAAATTTTTTTACCAAACTATCATGCAAACAGTAAATTTTGTCAAAATACCACGTGGCATATTTCGGTACAGTGTGTAGTAAAATATGTATGCAAATAATTCCCTACACAGTATAGAGAAATATGTCACGTCGGAACCAAAAATGTCATGTGTCAAATTTGTAGAAATTCGCTACATAGTGTAGCGAATTTCTACAAATTTGACATATGACATTTTTGGTTCTCGACATTCTGACGTGGCATATTTCGCTATACTGTGTTACGAATTATTTGCACACATAATTCGCTACCCAGTGTAACAAAATATATCACGTGGCATTTTGACAAAATTTATTTTTTGCGTGGTGGTAGGATAAGTTTTTTGTTGCCAACAGTGATAAAATGGTCACTGTTTCCCACTGGATAAGGTTGAGATGAAATAAGAGCGTGTGAGATGTGAGGACAAACCAAAAATGGACTATTAATCAAATGTTACATTTATCTCATGTTACAAAGTGAAACTGGATCGCACAACTATTTTTTTTTCTTTCCTCTTAGGCGGGGATCTCGCTTATAATTTTATTAATAACTATTTTTCTATTAGATAAGATAAATATAATTCATTAATAAAAGGGGCGCATGTCGCTGTTTTGCCTTTGGGCGCGTTAGTTGACGGAGACATAGAGTTGTTGGGATTCAAAGCCTTCTAGATGGTTGTTCAAACCACCGCATAAAGAACCACCATAGTTTTGTTCTTACATTGTAGTAATATAAGATTGACTAAGAATCGTATTATGCCACCCTATCACTCGAAGTCGGATAAGTACAAACTGACAGGATATTCAGATAGTGATTGGTGCGGAGATGTTGATGACAGGAAAAGCACGGCTGGCTATGTATTTTTCATGGGAAACACGACATTCACGTGGGTGTCAAAGAAGGAACCTATTGTGACTTTATCTACATGCGAAGCCGAGTACGTTGCTGCTTCCTGGTGTGTTTGTCATGCAATTTGGCTGAGAAATTTATTGAGCAAGTTGGAGCAAGAGCAAGTCAGTTCAACTGAAATCTGAGTTGACAACAAATCTGCGATCGAGTTAGCAAAGAACCCGGTCAACCATGAAAGAAGTAAGCATATTGATGTCAGGTTCTATTTCATCCGAGATCAAGTCAAAGAAGGAAAGGTGGAGCTCACTCATGTTGCAAGCCGAGATCAAGTTGGAGATATTTTCACAAAGCCCCTGCCGACGTTGTTGTTTGAGAATTGCAAGAAGAAGATAGGAATGAAGAACAGTAGAGATATTAAAGTTTAAGGGGGAGTTTTGTTGGTTTAAACTTTATTTAATTAAAGAAAATAGAAAATGAAGAGTTTTGTGGTGAAGGGATATGTCCTTAGGAATTTGTTAGTGGACAATTATTATGCTTAGAGTTTGGTGAAGAGTTGTGTCTTTTAGTTATGAAGAGTTGTGTCTTTTAGTTATGAAGAGTTGTATTTTGGCCTATAAATAGATCTTTTGTATTTCATATCAAATATAGCCAGAGAAAAAGAATATTAAGGCTTGAAAGATACAGTAATTCAAAAGAGGTATATTCAGAGACTTGTTTGTGTGTTTGAGTGATTGTGAGAAACACCATTAGAGGACCTGTGAATTACAGTATCTTGGAGTCGTTTCTTCTCCGGTGTAGAGCCCCAAATGAAATCACGAAGCCTCCTCTCAATGTCGGCACACGTTTTAGCAGGGAGGAGACATGTCTGCATAGTGTAAACCGGCAAACTTGCCAGGACAGACTGAGCTAGAGTTGAGCGACCAACCAGGGATAGGGTAGCTTTCTTCCAACTATTGAGCTTGTTGTCGATTCTTTCCAGGATGTAGCTGAACTTCGAGGGTGAGACCCTATTGTGCAAAAGAGGGATCCTAAGTACTTACCAAGGTCAGAAGTCTTAGAGAAACCCATGGAAGTAGAAATCTCATCCGCCTTGGAGTTGTGGATATTATTGGAGAAGAAAACCCGAATTTTATCCTTGTTAACCTTCTGGTCAGACGCCATGCAGAAACAATCTAAGACTTGAGTTATAATTCTAGCCTGTTCCAAATCTGCCTCAGCAAAGAAAAGAAGGTCGTCAGCAAAGAACAAATGGGATAGCTTGGGACCACCTTTCCTTAGGACAATGGGCTTCCAGCAACCCCTGGCTGTAGCCTCGCCAATTAGATGAGCCAACCTTTCTATACAAAGAACAAAAAGGTCAGGTGAAAAGGGGTCACCCTGCCTAATCCCTCTAGATGGTTGGAAGTCTGTAGTGTGACTCTCATCCCATAACACATTAAAAGATGCTGAAGAGATGCATTCCATAATGAGCTCGATCGCTTTCCTAGGCAGACGGGTTTCTCTCAAGGTTTGATCAAGGAATCCCCAATCCACTCTGTCATAGGCCTTCTCCAAATCAATCTTAATGGCCATCCAACCTTGCTTACCTTTCTTGCAACGCATAGAGTGCATGATCTCTTGGGCAATGACAATGTTGTCTGAGCTGTTCCGGCCCCTGATAAAGCTGCATTGGTTAGGCATCACCAGGCTATTCATATGGGGCCTTAGTCTTTACTCCAAAATCTTGGATACGGTCTTGTAAATAACGTTACAAAGACTAATAGGTCTAAACTTCTTCAAAGAGTTTGGGTTATCAACCTTAGGGATGAGACAAAGGAGGGTTCGATTCACATCTTTAATTTTCTTGGGACACCTAAACACATCTTTAATGAAGCTGCAAACACTGCCTTTGATGATCTCCCACTGAGATTGGAAAAAAAAAGGCATGTAAGCCACAACTCCCGGGGCTTTTAAAGGTTGCATGTTGAAAATTGTTTCCCGAATTTCTAATTCCGAAGGTTCCCTGTGCATAATACCGAAGGAGTTGCTAGAGCATATGGGAAACCGACCAGACAACGGGTACACAGATGGATAAGTGGTCTCCTTGGTATAGAGGTATGTAAAGTATTGCACTGGCATTTGCTTCAAGACTTCTGGATCAGAAGTCCATTCCCCTTGATCATCCTGGAGAACCTGGATTCTGTTGTGTCTGCGTCTCACCATCGTGCTGGCATGGTAGAACTTCGTATATCACCATAGACCAACCAATTGCACCGAGATTTTTGGAACCAGTTCAACTCTTCTTGGACATAAATTGTCTGTAACTCCTGCCACAGTTCAGCCTGTAACCTTTTGAGGCGTAGATTGGGACCCTCGGAAAGTCTCTCCTCAATACCCATCAAACGAGCATAGAGCCTAAACTTTTTACGGAGATGCTCTTTAAAAACTGTCTTATTCCACCTAGCTGCCTCTGCCTCAAACTGTTTGCTGGCCTGGACCCAAACAAGATTCGGTTGCCAGCTATCCTCAACAATCCTCTTGAAGTCTGGTCTAGATAACCATGATGCAAGGAATCTGAAGGAGGAAGGGTCATCACGCCTGCAGTTTAAGCTTCCATCTCTGAGCAGAATGGTCTATGGTCAGAACTGAAAAAAAGGGAGATGGTAAACTGATGCATTGGGAGCCATCAAAAGACGCTGCATATTGACAACCACTCGGTCAAGTCTCTCCATAAGGACGCCACGTTTCCAGGTGAAGCTAGGACCAAAGTGACCGAGATCCTCTAGGTTGCAGCACCGAAGACATTCCTTAAATTCATTGATGCTTCCTTGATTGGCTGGTTACCCCCCCTCTTCTCCTCATCCCGAAGGATCGCATTAAAGTCCCCGAGAAGAATCCATGGCTGAGGGCCACACTGACTAAGACGGACCAGGTCTTGCCAAAGGGACCTGCGTTCTATTCTTCTAGGGCTCACATATATAAAAGTAGCAAGTTCCTCCTTACCCGAAGTAATCCATCTAATGGACACATGCATGAATTGGTGGCCAGACTCAATGACCTTCACTTCTACCTCCGATTGGTTCCATAAAACCCAAAGACCACCTGAAAAATCGATGGGGTCTTGTTTATGGTAACTGTCAAAACCAAGCTGACGAATCCTCCAATCAGCTTTAGGACCACTAATACGGGTTTCAAGCAGTGCTAAGACCATGATATCATAGCTTCTCGACATATCCTTAACCAGACAAGACAAACCTTTTTATTTGCCCCCCGGCAATTCCAAGAGGAGATAGACATAAAAATAACAAAATGGGGGGGGGGGGGGGGGGAAGACCAGAAAAAGGTCGAAAGGTTAAGCACTAAAGTGGGGTTTACCACCCCCACGTAGTGCTACTTTTTTGTCTAAGCTCAAATGGATATGAGGATCAGATGCTTTAACCGTTCCTTTTGGCACGTCTCTCTTTGACCTACCCTTACTGCCTGCAGTGCTCAGGGCCTTAGCATAGGGTAAAAGTGCGACTTGCATTATTTATATTTTGTGTGCAATGCACGCCACATGATAGATGTTATTGGCCCCATGTACAAAAGTGCATCAGCGCGACTCAAATACACACACAACTCAACTCTGTTGTACGTCTTGCTGTAGTAAATTGTTTCACAAATTTATTGACTGGTAAAAAAATTTAAATCTTGCTTTATGGGAGTATTTGGTAGAGAAATAATTTTTTTTAATCCAAAAATTATGATTCCCAAAATATGATAAAACAATGAATTTTTCGAGAATGTT
>JAVKPL010014456.1:0-57500 GCA_032173675.1 Gastrolobium villosum
GCTAACAAAGCAGTATACAAATCCGTATAAAAATTTTCAACACTTAAATTCCTTTCATAAAGGTTTTCCAAAATAGCTGCTGTTCGTAAAAGTTCCAACTAACATAAAGATGATAAGGACTACAGTCATCCAAAAGTATCAAAACATTAATCATTACATTCATTCATTTAAACAAACAGCAACAGAGATAGTCCACGCATCAGCAATCAACAGCAAAATATCACTTCTTCAGGTGCTTTTATGTCCTCCTGCCATTTAGAAAAATAGCAGCCCCGAAGGGGTGAGAATAATCCCAGTAGTGTGGCAATAAAACCAGTAATATAACAATATTAACTAGGCACAAAATCATAAACAGTCACTTCGACATATCCTTGTTCCTTTTCCTTTTTATCATATTCATATATTGCGTATATAACGCCTTTCCTTTGCGCTTTTAGCACCGTCGTGCGCGCACTTCACAGTGGAATCAATTATCCCTTGGCACCTGAGCTCCATATGGATTCCATCTGTGGGCCTATGCGGACTGATGCCAAGTGTCCCATACCCCGGTACCTTGGGGATGCCTATATGATGCTTGCTCATACACATGGTCCTGTACATAACTATTCTAGAACAAGGCCTATATGATCATGATATATGCATGTCATGCTATGCTTTCACACACAAAGCGTAAAAATGCGGTATGATGTAAGATGCATGCTTATATACCTTTCATATGCGTTATGCTGCCACATAACGTCTTTACCTCATAATCATATAGCCATCACGGCACATTTTTGGCAGTTTCCTTTCATCATAATGGAACATAATATTTTTACGGCATATGGAGCATCATGTCACAATTTTATACCAGTAGTCAATAGTCACATTAGGCATCATCGCCTGACACTTACCTTAGCTTTCCTTAAATATTACCAACGGCAGCGAAATATTCTCACTTCTTAAGCGCACCTAAATCAATTAAAACTAATCATTTACAGTGGCTATTTACAGCAGAACAGAGAGCATACAGCAGTGGCTTACAGCAGCAAAACAGTGAGCATACAGCAGTGTTTACAGCAGCAAAACAGTGAACATTTACAGCAGCAAAACAGTGAGCATACAGCAGCAAAACAGTGAGCATACAGCAGTGTTTACAGCAGCAAAACAGTGAACATACAGCAGCGTTTACAGCAGCAAAACAGTGAGCATTTACAGCAGCAAAACAGTGAGCATACAGCAGCAAAACAGTGAGCATACAGCAGTGTTTACAGCAGCAAAACAGTGAACATACAGCAGCGTTTACAGCAGCAAAACAGTGAGCATTTACAGCAGCAAAACAGTGAGCATACAGCAGCAAAACAGTGAGCATACAGCAGCAAAACAGTGAGCATACGGCAGCAAAACAGTGAGCATACAGCAGCAAAACAGTGACGTTTTAAACGTTTTTAAAACAGAAACAGTGGCACTTTGAACTTCCAAAACAGTGGCATTTTATACATACAAACAGTGGCATAGAAGGACTAAAACAGTGGCATTTTTATGGATTAAACAGTGGCATTTGATGCATAAAAACAGTGGTATAGAAGGACTAAAACAGTGGCATTTTTATGCATAAAAACAGTGGCATATGATGACTAAAACAGTGGCAAGTGGCATATGATGACTAAAACAGTGGCACATTATGCATAATACAGTGGCATATGATGACTTAAAACAGTGACCTTTTATGCATAAAAACAGTGGCATTTTAAGCATGGAAACAGTGACATTTCATGACTAAAACAGTGGCATTTTAAGCATGGAAACAGTGGCATTACATGGCTAAAACAGTGGCTTAAGGAGCACTAAAACAGTGACATTTTAAGTGCAGAAACAGTGGCATGTAATGTGCAGAAACAGTGGCTTTTAATGTGCAGAAACAGTGGCTTTTAATGTGCAGAAACAGTGGCTTTTAGGTGCAGAAACAGTGGCTTTTAGGTGCAGGAACAGTGGCTTTTAGGTGCAGAAACAGTGGCATATAATGGTGATTTTGAGGGACCGAAACAGTGGCATTTCATCTACCAAAACAGTGGCACATACATAAGGAAACAGTGGCCTAATCATACAAACAGTGGCATATAATCTTAAGCATTTTTATGCATACAATTCTCCATGCAATAGCTCCACCATTCTAATTTTTACCATGCTCATACTTGAATCCCAAAACCACACATACTCAAGGAGACATTTAATCACACATACATGGTTACATAAAGAAAATGTCCTAAGCTCAAGGCTTACCTCTTGTAGCACACCCTTCAAAGTCAAGAATCACACACCACCTTCTAGCTTCACTACACCACAAGTCCACACTTCCTAAGAGGTCCTATGCGCAACAAGGTGAGGAACAAGGCTTGCACTAGCTAGGTGTATGGTCAAGGTTGAGGTGAGGGAAGGAGGGAGTTGGCTTGGCAAAGTCTTCTTGCTCCAAGGAGGCTTGTGGTTGCGGCTAGAGAGGGTGAGGAGGAGGAGGAGGGTTGGCTGCACTTGCACATGAAGCCAGCCCCTTCCTCATGCGCAAATTTAAAGGGAAAGGGAGGAGGAGTTGCTATGATTAACCATCATGGAAAAATTCTGATTTCTTGAGAGGATGGGGCTGCATACAAGGCTGAATCAAGCAAGAGTTTGCTTCTAATCTACTCTACTCACATGCAAGGGGGTGAGGGAGATATGTTCAGCTTTGAGGGCTGTCCAAGTCAGAGAAATTTCTGCACAATAGACCAAGATTTGCGCACCTAGGGGAGTGGAAAGGAAGTGTCAAGTGCACATGCAAGAGCTTAGCTAAGTCAACAAGTAAACAACCAAATGGCAGCCCAAAAATCTGCAAAGAAGCAGCCTTGGTGCGCAATGATGAGGGGGAAAGAAGTGTAACAAGAGTGCAGTTTTGTGACAGCCCAAATTCAGATTTTGGAGCTGCACAAAATGATGAAAATGCAGCAAAAAAAATCCTCTTATGATGCATGTGAAAACAAGGCAGGTTTTGACTCATGATGGGCTGCAAAAGCTTGCCAAAAATCTGCACAAAACAGTGTCATGATGGAAGGTGTAAGTGGTTCACCAAGTCAACAAGTTAGGCAGTTTGTGTCATAAGAAAAATCTGCACCCAAAGCCCCTCCATGTGCGCCTAAATGGAGGAGTATGCAGCCTAAAAACATGCTCAAAGGTCCAAGTGTCTTCCAAGCAATGAGGTTTAAAATCAAGTTATGCATAATCAAGGTGAGGTGGCGGTTTAACAAGGCAAAATGACAGATTTCAAGGTCCTAAATTACCCTTACTTGTGCGCAAGATTGAGTGGTAGAAGGGTTGCCATGTTAAGGTTTCTTGGTACACAAGGCATCCATGTTGGGCAAGGCTTAGGGAAGTAGGTGTGGGTCTAACCATGGGCTGAACTTGATGGATTCACAAGCCATCCTTGGGCCATTGGCCTCACATACAAAAGGATCCATTCACACAAGTCCACTAGCAACAAGTCCACACACACACACTAGCCCACTACCAAAGTCCAATGAACACTAAGGTCCTATAACACATACTCACATTACTTATATGATTAAATTCACAAGTCTACATATGGATCTTCCTATGATTTAATTTAATTAGTTACCTTAGTCTTATCCAAGGATAAAGGTCAACCAATTCACAAGCCATTACACATAAACCATACATCCGAGTTCTACACATGTACACATAGCATATAGTACTTAGGTATTTTACTAATTATGCGGGATGTTACACTCTCCCCACCAAAAAGGAATTTTGCCCGCAAAATTAAACTTACTTAAGAGCTAAACAGTTCTGGATAGCGTTTCTGAACGTCGTCCTCGCGCTCCTAAGTGGCCTCAGCTGCCGATCTGTTGTTCCATAATACTTTCACCAAAGGGATTTCTTTAGAACGGAGTCGCTTGACGGATCTTTCAAGAATTTGGAATGGTTGCACTTGATAAGTCAGATTTTCCTTGAGTTCCACTTCTTCCGGCTGTAACACGTGAGATGGATCAGAGAGGTACCTCCGTAGCTGTGACACATGAAACACATTGTGAATTCCTGACAGATTGGGTGGTAAAGCCAACCGGTATGCAGACTCTCCAATCCGGTCCATAATCAGATACGGTCCTAAGTACCGTGGACTTAACTTCTTAACTCCCATTCTCCTTCCGAGTCCCGATGTGGGAGTGATTCTCAAGAACACATGGTCTCCGACTTCGAAAGATAGAGGCTTATGACGCTTGTCGTAATAACTCTTCTGTCTGGCCTGAGCCCGCTGCATATTCTCCCGAATCTTCTTTACTTGTTCGGATGTTTCTTGAATTAGATCGGGTCCTAACATACTTCGCTCACCCACGTCCGTCCAACATAAAGGGGATCTGCACTTTCTCCCATACAAAGCTTCATATGGTGCCATCTGAATGCTGGAGTGGTAACTGTTGTTGTAAGCGAACTCAATCAAAGAAAGGTAACTATCCCAGCTGCCTCCTAACTCCAAAACACAAGCTCGCAACATGTCCTCTAAGGCTTGAATGGTGCGTTCCGTCTGTCCATCGGTCTGCGGATGATAAGCAGTACTCAACCTCAGTTGGGTCCCTAATGCTCTTTGAAAGGATTCCCAAAACTTAGATGTAAACTTGGGATCACGATCACTGACAATACTCGTAGGAACTCCGTGCAGCTTCACAATCTCCTGCAGATAAATTCTAGCAAGCCTCTCTGTGTCATATGTGGTTCTAACACGCAAGAAATGAGCTGACTTCGTTAAACGATCGACAATCACCCAGATAGAATCATATCCTTCTCGCGTCCGAGGAAGTCCAACTACAAAATCCATCGAAATATTGTCCCACTTCCATTCGGGAATCTCCAAAGGTTGAAGGAGTCCCGACGGTCTCTGATGTTCGTACTTCACCTTCTGACAAGTTAAGCATCGAGATACATACTCCGCAATATCACGCTTCATACCCGGCCACCAAAACGAGGTCTTCAAATCATGGTACATCTTCGTGGATCCAGGATGAACTGCGTACTTACCCTTGTGAGCCTCCTGTAAAACTTCTTGCTTCAACACTTCATTCGGTACAACCAGCCGTCCTTGAAATCTCCAAACATCAAACTCATCCTTTACAACATCTGGGTTACCAACCAAATCACGGACTAACTCTTCATCTTTCTGAGCCTCCTTAATTCTACTGATCAGCTCATTCTCTACCTTTACATTCCCCAATCTTATGCTACTTCCTCTCTCGTCTACCGATAAGTTCAAGTCTCGAAAGGCCTCGAACAACTTTAATTCTTCCATCATCAGAGTTGCAGTGTGTAGTGTCTTCCTGCTCAGAGCGTCAGCTACCACGTTTGCCTTTCCTGGGTGGTATTTAAGTTCAAAATCGTAGTCCTTCAGAAATTCCATCCACCGCCGTTGCCGCATATTCAGCTCCTTCTGATCGAACAAGTACTTCAAACTCTTGTGATCGCTGAACACGTCAAACTGCGAACCATACAAGTGATGCCTCCAGATCTTAAGTGCGAACACTATAGCCGCTAACTCCAAATCGTGCGTAGGATAATTTTCTTCGTGAGGCTTCAGTTGTCGAGATGCATAAGCTACTGCCATACGGTCCTGCATCAACACGCATCCAAGTCCTTTCAGCGACGCATCGCAGTAAACTTCGAACTTTTGAGTAGGATCCGGAATCGTGAGTACGGGAGCACTCGTCAATCTGCTCTTCAGCTCCAAGAAACATTCTTCACAGGCTTCAGTCCACTCAAAAGGCTTATCCTTCCGAGTGAGACGAGTGAGGGGTTGCACTATCTGAGAGAAATTCTGGATAAACCTTCGATAGTATCCAGCCAGACCTAAGAAACTTCTTACTTCGGTGACAGTCTTGGGTCGTTCCCAATTCATGACAGCTTCAACTTTGCTGGGGTCCACCGCGATACCTTCTGATGAAATGACATGGCCCAGAAACTGGACCTCTTTAAGCCAAAACTCGCACTTCGACCATTTCGCGTACAACTGCTTCTCTTTCAAGACTTGCAAGACAATCCTCAGATGTTCCGCATGCAGCTCTTCATTAGCTGAGTAAATCAGGATATCGTCGATAAACACAATAACGAACTGATCAAGAAAAGGGCGGAAGATGCGGTTCATGTAGTCCATGAACACCGCTGGCGCATTCGTAAGTCCGAATGGGATCACCTGATATTCGTAGTGCCCATAACGAGTCCTAAAAGCGGTTTTCGGAATATCCTCCGGTTTGACCCGGATCTGATGGTATCCCGATCGTAAGTCTATCTTGGAAAAGACTCTGGCTCCTCTCAGCTGGTCCATCAAATCGTCAATCCTCGGTAGCGGATACTTATTCTTCACCGTGACTTTGTTCAGCTGGCGGTAATCTACACACAGACGTAAGCTTCCATCCTTCTTCTTAATCAAGATAGCTGGAGCACCCCATGGAGAAGTACTTGGTCTGATGAATTCCTTTGCCAAAAGCTCTTCTATCTGCTTCTTTAACTCGCGCAGTTCCAAAGGTGCCATACGATACGGGGCAATAGAGATTGGTCCGACTCCAGGAACAAGTTCGATCGAAAATTCTATTTCCCTATGAGGAGGCAATCGAGGTATTTCATCCGGGAATACCTCCTCGAATTCTCTAACTACCGGTACATTCTGAATTTGATTGTCAATCGAGGTCTCAGCCTCGATCGACAAAAGATACCCTGCTGCTCCCTTGCGGAGCTCTTTTCTAACTTGCAATAAGGAAATGAAAGAGAAAGGTTGAAAATTACCATCCTTTGCAGGAACAATGACTTTCCCTGCTCGACAGTCCAAAGTTATCCCGTTTTCCGTCAACCAGTCCATACCGATAATCACATCGAAGTTGAATACCGGCAGGACCACCAAGTTAACTGTATATGTGTTCCCTTCATACTGCAAGGTAACACCTCTGCAGATCTCTGAGGCTGTGCACGATCCTCCCGTAGGTGTGCTGATGTGTAACTCATAAGATAACGGGGTTGGGGTGATGCCTATTCTCAAGGCAGTATGCTTTGCCATAAAAGAGCCGGACGCTCCAGAATCAAAGATAACAGAAATTGGGTGACCATTCAAAGTGACATTACCTTTGATCAGGTTGGGAAACTTCTGCGCTTCATTTGCATCCAATGTGAACACTCGAGCTTGCGGAGGCTGTTGGTCAGCGTTCTGGGGGCACTTGTAAGCAAAATGACCTTGCTGGCCGCATCTGAAGCATGCATTGTTGTTCTTGCGACAGACTCCAAAGTGATTCTTTCCACATGTAGCACAAACAGTCGCGCCCTGACGTCCAGTCGACGATTGACCCACCGTAAAGTTTCTCTTAAAATTTCCAGGCCGCGCCTGCAACGGCGTACCTCTGCCTCGACCCCTACCAGGTGCCGCCCTGAAGAATCTGCCTGCTCGATTTCCTCCGTGGAATTGTGGTGGTGGCTTGTTCAAGTTTTTGGCCTCCAGAATGATTCCTTCTGCCTGACGACTCTGGTTGATGAGTTCTGGAAGTGTACGATTAGCCGTCGTTAAGATGAGCTTGCGGATTTCCGGATGCAGTCCGCTCTCGAACTTCTCCACCTGCCATTCTTCATCATAAATGTTCCGGTCGAAGTTGGCGTACTCGATCAGCTGCCCAAACTTTGCGATATACTCATTAACCGTCATGTTACCCTGCCTGAGCGACAGCAGTTCAGTGTGCTTCATCCTTCGCATTGCCTTAGGAAAATACTTATCCAGAAATACTTGTCTGAACACGGCCCACGTCAGCTCCACATCCTGAGCTCTCAGCAGAGCCCTCGCACCAGTCCACCATGTTAAAGCTTCTCCCATCAGCTGATACGACGCGTAATCAGTCTTCTGCGCTTCCGGGCATGCCATGCGTTCGAAAATATGCTCAATCATCTGCAGCCACCTCGCTGCAGCCTCGGGGTTGTCTTCACCCTCAAAGGTAGGTGGTTGGAAGTTGCGGAAGTCTTTCAACCTCCGACGGGCAATTTCTTCTGCATTTTCATGCAGTGGGGGTTGGTTCTGATTCTGTTGCCTATGGTCACGCCATTCCTGGCTCATATTTTGGATGAACGTTGCCAGTCCCCCAATGGTGGTGATAAGATCCTCTTCTGCATCGCCAGTCCTTCCCCGAGTTGAACCGCGACCACCCGCCATGATTCTGCACTCACAATATCAGGAAATGAGTTGATCAGGCTCACCGCAAGTTATTCATGGCAGCAGTCCCAAGTAGGTACTCGAGTTCAATTCGGACAAGTTAGCTATGCATCCGTGTCTTATCACAGAACAGTCTAAACCATCTAACTATCCTAGCTAACATATACTTAAACTATAGCACATTTAGACAGTCAATCAGCAGATAAACACAAACAGCAGTCAATTCAATCAAACACAAGCAATTCCATGGACCAAACTGCTCTGATACCAATTTGTGTAACGCCCTCCCTTGTATGCATCCAAGAGAGTCGTTTGCTAAGTGGAATTAGAGTCGTTAACGTCACATGAGCTAACAAAGCAGTATACAAATCCGTATAAAAATTTTCAACACTTAAATTCCTTTCATAAAGGTTTTCCAAAATAGCTGCTGTTCGTAAAAGTTCCAACTAACATAAAGATGATAAGGACTACAGTCATCCAAAAGTATCAAAACATTAATCATTACATTCATTCATTTAAACAAACAGCAACAGAGATAGTCCACGCATCAGCAATCAACAGCAAAATATCACTTCTTCAGGTGCTTTTATGTCCTCCTGCCATTTAGAAAAATAGCAGCCCCGAAGGGGTGAGAATAATCCCAGTAGTGTGGCAATAAAACCAGTAATATAACAATATTAACTAGGCACAAAATCATAAACAGTCACTTCGACATATCCTTGTTCCTTTTCCTTTTTATCATATTCATATATTGCGTATATAACGCCTTTCCTTTGCGCTTTTAGCACCGTCGTGCGCGCACTTCACAGTGGAATCAATTATCCCTTGGCACCTGAGCTCCATATGGATTCCATCTGTGGGCCTATGCGGACTGATGCCAAGTGTCCCATACCCCGGTACCTTGGGGATGCCTATATGATGCTTGCTCATACACATGGTCCTGTACATAACTATTCTAGAACAAGGCCTATATGATCATGATATATGCATGTCATGCTATGCTTTCACACACAAAGCGTAAAAATGCGGTATGATGTAAGATGCATGCTTATATACCTTTCATATGCGTTATGCTGCCACATAACGTCTTTACCTCATAATCATATAGCCATCACGGCACATTTTTGGCAGTTTCCTTTCATCATAATGGAACATAATATTTTTACGGCATATGGAGCATCATGTCACAATTTTATACCAGTAGTCAATAGTCACATTAGGCATCATCGCCTGACACTTACCTTAGCTTTCCTTAAATATTACCAACGGCAGCGAAATATTCTCACTTCTTAAGCGCACCTAAATCAATTAAAACTAATCATTTACAGTGGCTATTTACAGCAGAACAGAGAGCATACAGCAGTGGCTTACAGCAGCAAAACAGTGAGCATACAGCAGTGTTTACAGCAGCAAAACAGTGAACATTTACAGCAGCAAAACAGTGAGCATACAGCAGCAAAACAGTGAGCATACAGCAGTGTTTACAGCAGCAAAACAGTGAACATACAGCAGCGTTTACAGCAGCAAAACAGTGAGCATTTACAGCAGCAAAACAGTGAGCATACAGCAGCAAAACAGTGAGCATACAGCAGTGTTTACAGCAGCAAAACAGTGAACATACAGCAGCGTTTACAGCAGCAAAACAGTGAGCATTTACAGCAGCAAAACAGTGAGCATACAGCAGCAAAACAGTGAGCATACAGCAGCAAAACAGTGAGCATACGGCAGCAAAACAGTGAGCATACAGCAGCAAAACAGTGACGTTTTAAACGTTTTTAAAACAGAAACAGTGGCACTTTGAACTTCCAAAACAGTGGCATTTTATACATACAAACAGTGGCATAGAAGGACTAAAACAGTGGCATTTTTATGGATTAAACAGTGGCATTTGATGCATAAAAACAGTGGTATAGAAGGACTAAAACAGTGGCATTTTTATGCATAAAAACAGTGGCATATGATGACTAAAACAGTGGCAAGTGGCATATGATGACTAAAACAGTGGCACATTATGCATAATACAGTGGCATATGATGACTTAAAACAGTGACCTTTTATGCATAAAAACAGTGGCATTTTAAGCATGGAAACAGTGACATTTCATGACTAAAACAGTGGCATTTTAAGCATGGAAACAGTGGCATTACATGGCTAAAACAGTGGCTTAAGGAGCACTAAAACAGTGACATTTTAAGTGCAGAAACAGTGGCATGTAATGTGCAGAAACAGTGGCTTTTAATGTGCAGAAACAGTGGCTTTTAATGTGCAGAAACAGTGGCTTTTAGGTGCAGAAACAGTGGCTTTTAGGTGCAGGAACAGTGGCTTTTAGGTGCAGAAACAGTGGCATATAATGGTGATTTTGAGGGACCGAAACAGTGGCATTTCATCTACCAAAACAGTGGCACATACATAAGGAAACAGTGGCCTAATCATACAAACAGTGGCATATAATCTTAAGCATTTTTATGCATACAATTCTCCATGCAATAGCTCCACCATTCTAATTTTTACCATGCTCATACTTGAATCCCAAAACCACACATACTCAAGGAGACATTTAATCACACATACATGGTTACATAAAGAAAATGTCCTAAGCTCAAGGCTTACCTCTTGTAGCACACCCTTCAAAGTCAAGAATCACACACCACCTTCTAGCTTCACTACACCACAAGTCCACACTTCCTAAGAGGTCCTATGCGCAACAAGGTGAGGAACAAGGCTTGCACTAGCTAGGTGTATGGTCAAGGTTGAGGTGAGGGAAGGAGGGAGTTGGCTTGGCAAAGTCTTCTTGCTCCAAGGAGGCTTGTGGTTGCGGCTAGAGAGGGTGAGGAGGAGGAGGAGGGTTGGCTGCACTTGCACATGAAGCCAGCCCCTTCCTCATGCGCAAATTTAAAGGGAAAGGGAGGAGGAGTTGCTATGATTAACCATCATGGAAAAATTCTGATTTCTTGAGAGGATGGGGCTGCATACAAGGCTGAATCAAGCAAGAGTTTGCTTCTAATCTACTCTACTCACATGCAAGGGGGTGAGGGAGATATGTTCAGCTTTGAGGGCTGTCCAAGTCAGAGAAATTTCTGCACAATAGACCAAGATTTGCGCACCTAGGGGAGTGGAAAGGAAGTGTCAAGTGCACATGCAAGAGCTTAGCTAAGTCAACAAGTAAACAACCAAATGGCAGCCCAAAAATCTGCAAAGAAGCAGCCTTGGTGCGCAATGATGAGGGGGAAAGAAGTGTAACAAGAGTGCAGTTTTGTGACAGCCCAAATTCAGATTTTGGAGCTGCACAAAATGATGAAAATGCAGCAAAAAAAATCCTCTTATGATGCATGTGAAAACAAGGCAGGTTTGGCTCATGATGGGCTGCAAAAGCTTGCCAAAAATCTGCACAAAACAGTGTCATGATGGAAGGTGTAAGTGGTTCACCAAGTCAACAAGTTAGGCAGTTTGTGTCATAAGAAAAATCTGCACCCAAAGCCCCTCCATGTGCGCCTAAATGGAGGAGTATGCAGCCTAAAAACATGCTCAAAGGTCCAAGTGTCTTCCAAGCAATGAGGTTTAAAATCAAGTTATGCATAATCAAGGTGAGGTGGCGGTTTAACAAGGCAAAATGACAGATTTCAAGGTCCTAAATTACCCTTACTTGTGCGCAAGATTGAGTGGTAGAAGGGTTGCCATGTTAAGGTTTCTTGGTACACAAGGCATCCATGTTGGGCAAGGCTTAGGGAAGTAGGTGTGGGTCTAACCATGGGTTGAACTTGATGGATTCACAAGCCATCCTTGGGCCATTGGCCTCACATACAAAAGGATCCATTCACACAAGTCCACTAGCAACAAGTCCACACACACACACTAGCCCACTACCAAAGTCCAATGAACACTAAGGTCCTATAACACATACTCACATTACTTATATGATTAAATTCACAAGTCTACATATGGATCTTCCTATGATTTAATTTAATTAGTTACCTTAGTCTTATCCAAGGATAAAGGTCAACCAATTCACAAGCCATTACACATAAACCATACATCCGAGTTCTACACATGTACACATAGCATATAGTACTTAGGTATTTTACTAATTATGCGGGATGTTACACCACGGCTCATTTCGGTGCACCGCGGCTAACCCACGGTACACCACGGCTTATTTTGGTGTATGGCGGCTTATTCTGGTGCACTGCGGCTAGCCCATGGTGCACCACAGCTCGTTCTGGTGCACCGCGGCTGATTCTGATGCACCGCGACTAGTCAATGGTGCACCACGGCTCATTCTGGTGCACCACGGCTCATTCTGGTGCACCGCGGCTAGCCCATGGTGCACCACGGCTGATTCTGGTGCACCGCGGCTCATTCCGGTGCACCGCGGGTAGCCCATGGTGCACCGCGGCTCATTCCGGTGCACCGCGGCTAGCCCATGGTGCACCCCGGCTCATTCTGGTGCACCTCGGCTAGCCCATGGTGCAGCACAGCTCATTCTTTTGCACCGCGGCTATCTCATGGTGCACCACGGCTCATTCTGGTGCACCGCGGCTAGCCAATGGTCCACCACGCCTCATTTTGGTGCACCGCAGCTAGCCCATGGTGCACCACGGCTCATTCTGGTGCACTGCGGCTCATTCTGGTGCACCGCTGCTTGCCCATGGTGCACCACGACTCATTCTGGTGCACCGCGGCTAGCCCATGGTGAACCACGGCTCATTCTGGTGCCCCCCAGCTCGTTCTGGTACACCGCGGCTAGCCCATAGTGCACCACGACTCATTCTAGTGCACTGCGGCTAGCCCATGGTGCACCACGGCTCATTCTGGTGCACCGTCGCTAGCCTATGGTACACCACGGCTCAGTCTGGTGCACCGCGGCTAGCCCATGGTGCACCACGGCTCATTCTGGTGAACCACGGCTCATTCTGGTGCACCGCGGCTAGCCCATGGTGCACCACGACTCATTCTGGTGCACCGCGGCTCATTTTGGTGCACCATTGCTCATTCTGGTGCACCCTGGCTCATTCTAGTGCACCACGGCTCATTCTGGTGCACCCCAGCACATTCTGGTGCAACGCGGCTAGCCCATGGTGCACCACGGCTCATTCAGGTACACCATAGCTCATTCTCGTGCACCGCGGCTAGACCGCGATGCACCCCGTCTCATTCTGGTGCACCGTGGCTATCCAATAGTGCACAACGGCTCATTCTGGTGCACCATAGCTCATTCTGGTGTACCATGGCTCATTCTGGTGCACCGCCGCTTGCCCATGGTGCACCGTGGCTAGCCCAGGGTGCACTATGGCTAGCCCATGGTGCACCATGGCTCATTCTCGTGCACCGCAGCTAGCCCATGGTGCACCACGGCTCATTCTGGTGCATCGCTGCTAGCCCATGGTGCACCACGGCTCATTCTGGTGCACCGCGGCTAGCCCATGGTGCACCACGGCTCATTCCGGTGCACCGCGGCTAGCCCATGGTGCACCACGGCTAATTTCGGTGCACCGTGGCTAGCCCATGGTACAGCACGGCTTATTTTGGTGTAGGGCGGCTTATTCTGGTGCACCGCGGCTAGCCCATGGTGCACCACGGCTCATTCTGATGCACCGCGACTAGTCCATGGTGCACCCCGGCTCATTGCGGTGCACCGCGGCTCATTCTGGTGCACCACGGCTAGCCCATGGTGCACCTTGGCTCATTCTGGTGCACCTCGGCTAGCCCATGGTGCAGCACAGCTCATTCTTTTGCACCGCGGCTATCTAATGGTGCACCACGGCTCATTCTGGTGCACCGCGGCTAGCCAATGGTCCACCACGCTTCATTCTGGTGCATCGCAGCTAGCCCATGGTGCACCACGGCTCATTCTGGTGCACTGCGGCTCATTCTGGTGCACCGCTGCTTGCCCATGGTGCACCACGACTCATTCTTGTGCACCGCGGCTAGCCCATGGTGAACCACGGCTCATTCTGGTGCCCCCGGCTCATTCTGGTACACCGCGGCTAGCCCATGGTGCACCACGACTCATTCTAGTGCACTGCGGCTAGCCCGTGGTGCCCCACGGCTCATTCTGGTGCACCGTCGCTAGCCTATGGTACACCACGGCTCAGTCTGGTGCACCGCGGCTAGCCCATGGTGCACCACGGCTCATTCTAGTGAACCACGACTCATTCTGGTGCACAATGGCTAGCCCACGGAGCACCAAGGCTCATTTTGGTGCACCGCGGCTAGCCCATGGTGCACCCCGTCTCATTTTGGTGTACTTCGGCTCTTTCTGGTGCACCCGATGATAGACTACACTAAGAATTGACCAAAACAAATGCAGAAACACTATCTGTAACGCCCTCCCTTGTATGCATCCAAGAGAGTCGTTTGCTAAGCGAAATTAGAGTCTTTAACGACACAATAGCTACTAAAAATTTTATTCCAAAAGCAAAACCGTAATGTATTTAAAAATTCGTATAAATTCTGTTTGGACGAGTTAAAAAAATATTCCTTGTGATCTAGAAAGAGCACGTCGGGGGCTTCGCGTGCATATAAAATAATAGTAAATCGGAGTTCGTTTGCACGTTGAAACATAACCCGTAAGGTGCTCGTAAAACTGTTAAAATTCAGCACTTAATAAAACGTTCAAAAATCCTTTTCGCAAAACATTTTCTGATTTTTCCAAAACAGCCGCTGTTCATAAAAGACCAAAGCTAAATGGAAGATAATAATGTCTACAATCATCCAAGTGTCTCAAAATAATAAGCATTACAGTCATCCAACAATCAAACAGTAACAGCAAAAGTCCAAGCATCAGCAAGTAACAGCAAACATCACGCCTTCAAATGCTCTTACGTCCTCCTGCAATTTATGAAAATAGCAGCCCCAAAGGGGTGAGAATAATCCCAGTAAAGTGGCAATAAAACCAATAATATAACAGTATTAAACTAGGCACAAAATCATAAACAGTCACTTCAACATATCCTGTTCCTGGCCCTTTTCCTTTTCATCATATATATATATATATATTGCGTATATAACGCCTTCCTTTTTGCGCTCTTAGCACCGTCGTGCGCGCAATACACAGTGGACATCCCATAATCGGCACCCTTCATTGGTGGATTCCAACTGTGGCCTATGCGGACTGATGCCAAGTGTCCCATACCTGGTACCGGAGGGATGCCTATATGATGCGTGCTCAAACACATGGTCCTGTACATAACTATTCTAAAATTGCAAGGCTATATGAATTTTGGTACATGCATGCCATGCCATGCTATCACACACAAAGCGTAAAAATAAATGCGGTATGATGTAAAATGCATGCTTATATACTTTTCATATACGTTATGCTGCCACACATAACAACTTTACCTCATAATCATGTTGCCGTCAAGGCATATTTATGGCATAATACTTACATCATAAGGAACATAATAATTTTACGGAGTATGGGGCATCATGTTACAACTTCATACGCTAGTCAATAGTCACATTAGGTAATATCGCCTAACACTTACCTTGCGCGCCTTAAATAATTACCAAACAGCAGCGAAATATGCTACGTTTCTCACTTCTTATGCGCACCTAAAGCAATTACAATAAATCAATTTACAGCAACGTTTTACAGTAAAAACAGTGAGCAAACAACAACGTTTTACAGCAGAAACAGTGAGCAAAACAACAACATTTTTCTTAAAAATAGTGAGCAGAAACAGTGGCATTTTACAGCAGAACAGTAACATTTACAGCAGTAAAAATAGTGGCATTTTACAGCAGCAGTGAACAACATACGGTGATGTTTTTTAAACCAAAACAGTAACGTTTACAGCAGCAAAAACAGTGATCATTTTACACCGCAACAGTGGCATTTTTAGCATCAAAACAGTGACCATTTTATACAGAAACAGTGGCATTTTGAACATCAAAACAGTGACCATTTTATACAGAAACAGTGGCATTTTGAACATCAAAACAGTGACCATTTTATACAGAAATAGTGCCATTTTGAACATCAAAACAGTGACAGAAACAGTGGCATTTGAGCATCAAAACAGTGGCAGAAACAGTGGCATTTGAGCATCAAAACAGTGACAGAAACAGTGACATTTGAGCATCAAAACAGTGGCATTTTTAATGGAAACATGAACTTCCTCACATACAAACGGTTCTGCATAAAGATCATAGATGCCTAGAGAAAGTTCTTTTATTAAATCTCATTAGACGTAAGGATAGCAAAAACTTTACATTCTGCCCATGAAGTCTAAGCTCATAGAATATGTCTTATTCATTCCTTCTATTTTTGATAGAATCTCTAATGGTTAAAGGATTAAATTTCTAAATACAACATGTCAAGAATCACATACTTTAACGTCCAAGGCTACCCACGAAACAAAAAGGCTAAACCACAACATATTCTAGTCCTTCTAAGCTTCTCTAAAATTGAACAGTTAAATACACTAGGAGGAGAAAGTTACTTATGGCACTTATATATTTTACTAATTACGTGGGATGTTACACTATCAAATGGGTTTGAGGAACTCAAAAATCGTGGGAGCACCACACACAAACTCTTGGCTGATCAAAATTCGATGCCTGGGTACGATTTTCCATTTTTTCGGATTTTCTCAAATTACGTCTCTTGAAAAATTAATATTAAATTTTAATTCCATGGAGAAAAATCATGAAACTTTGGGAACAGTAAGATATGGTTTTTCCAAGCATGCATGCAAAAAATCAAACCGAAATTCAATTTCTAGGTCCGAATTTGGACTTCTTCCTCCTCAGAAAAAAGGTATTTACTTGTGCAAAACTGGAAACTGCATGTAAGGCTATTATAGGGGGGAGCAGCTTCCTGCTTTCCCATGCCCGCGGTGGGCTGTGCACCTGGTGCCCGACTTGATGCCCCGGATGCTTGACATGGTGCCCCATGAGGCGCGCCTGGTGCCTGACGTGGTGCCCCGACCGTCAGGCATGGTGCACCCTATGCTTGACGAAGATTTAGCGTCGTTAATGCATGCGCGGCGGTGCGTTTTGGGGACTTACCCCGATCCCGGCTGTTATTGCCTTACGTGCATCGTTGATCTTGTGGAGGCACCCGGATGAATCACGACTGAACAAGTTGTGAAAGGAATTGACGGCGGCGAGGGCTGGTTCTTGATGGTATCGATCATGCCTAGCGAGATGGACATGGCGCTACCGGATGCTTCCATCGCGCGCATGCCGTAGGCAATGTGGGTTGTGGTACGTTTTGTGGTGTTGGGTCGCACTGAATGCGAGGGCGTGTGAGTGGTGGTGGTGCCTTCGATGATAGACTACACTAAAAATTGACCAAAACAAAAGCAGAAACACTATCAAATTAGTTGGAGGAACACAAAAATCGTGGGAGCACCACACACAAAGTCTTGGCAGTTGCATGCATACAAGGCAAGTTTCCTACAGGTTAGGGGGGAGCAGCCATATTCAGGTCAATGTAAAAATTCTCCATGAAATCCAATGAAACTTGGAGGGGATGTTGGATATATTTAAGTATGGACGCCTGCAAAAAAACAGCTCAAAATTCGATGTTGGGGTATGCTTTTCCATTTTTTCAGATTTTTTCAATTTTCGCTTGTTCAAGGATTGATAAAAAATATTTCGGGCAACGAAAAAGTGGTCTAAACGATGGAATTTGGCAAAAATAGGGTGGGGGTAACGATTCTCTGGATAGTTTTGATCGGATGGCCACCCTCTACAAATTGGGCCTTCTTCCTCCTTGCAAAAAAAGAGTCTACTTGTGCAAAATTGGCAAAATGCATATAAGCCTATTATATGGGGGGAGGAGGAATAGTCTCCAAAAATTCATTAAAACCAATCCTTCTATGAAATCCAATGAAACTTGGAGAGGATGTTGGATATATTTTAGCATGGATGTTTACAAAAAATCAGAACAAAATTCGATGTCTAGGTACGATTTTCCATTTTTTCGGATTTTCTCAAATTACGCCTCTTGAAAAATTAATATTAAATTAATCCCATGGAGAAAAATCATGAAACTTTGGGAACAGTAAGATATGGTTTTTCCAAGCATGAATGCAAAAAATCAAACCGAAATTCAATTTCTAGATCCGAATTTGGACTTCTTCCTCCTCAGAAAAAAGGTATTTACTTGTGCAAAACTGGCAACTGCATATAAGGCTATTATAGGGGGAGCAGTTGCCAGCCATCCCATGCCCGCGGTCGGCTGTGCACCTGGTGCCCCGACCTGCAGGCATGGTGCACCTTATGCTTGACTCGGTGCCTGACGAGATGCGCCTGATGCTTGACCTGGTGCCGGAAGAGGTGCACCCGATGATAGACTACACTTAAAATTGACCAAAACAAATGCAGAAACACTATCAAATGAGTTTGAGGAACTCTTCCTCGTCAGCACCACACAAAAGGTATTTACTTGTGCAAAACTGGAAACTGCATGTAAGGCTATTATAGTAAGATATGGGGTATGCAAAAAATCAGACCGAAATTCCTAGGTCCAGCTTCCTCCTGCCATATAAGCTATTATTGTGAAACTTGGAGGGGATATTGGATATAAAAAGGGCTCTGCGATGCTCATGGTGCATGCCCGCGGTGGGCTGCACCTTGCACCTGGTGCCCGACTTGATGCCCCGGATGCTTGACATGGTGC
This sequence comes from Gastrolobium villosum, assembly GCA_032173675.1. Lineage (NCBI taxonomy): Eukaryota > Viridiplantae > Streptophyta > Magnoliopsida > Fabales > Fabaceae > Gastrolobium > Gastrolobium villosum. The sequence goes on from JAVKPL010014456.1 coordinate 18,831, forward strand.
CCCATGAGGCGCGCCTGGTGCCTGACGTGGTGCCCCGACCGTCAGGCATGGTGCACCCTATGCTTGACGATGATTTAGCGTCGTTAATGCATGCGCGGCGGTGCGTTTTGGGGACTTACCCCGATCCCGGCTGTTATTGCCTTACGTGCATCGTTGATCTTGTGGAGGCACCCGGATGAATCACGACTGAACAAGTTGTGAAAGGAATTGACGGCGGCGAGGGCTGGTTCTTGATGGTATCGATCATGCCTAGCGAGATGGACATGGCGCTACCGGATGCTTCCATCGCGCGCATGCCGTAGGCAATGTGGGTTGTGGTACGTTTTGTGGTGTTGGGTCGCACTGAATGCGAGGGCGTGTGAGTGGTGGTGGTGCCTTCGATGATAGACTACACTAAAAATTGACCAAAACAAAAGCAGAAACACTATCATCACGAGACTTTGGGAACACAAAAATATGGGAGCAACCACACACAAAGTCTTGGCAGTTGCATGCATACAAGGCAAGTTTCCTACATGGTCAGGCATGGGCACCCTAGCTTGACTCGATGCCTGACGAGGTGCATGGATGGTGCACCAGGTGCGTGTGAGTGGTGGTGGTGCCTTCGATGATAGACTACACTAAAAATTAACCAAAACAAAAGCAGAAACACTATCAAATTAGTTGGAGGAACACAAAAATCGTGGGAGCACCACACACAAAGTCTTGGCAGTTGCATGCATACAAGGCAAGTTTCCTACAGGTTAGGGGGAGCAGCCATATTCAGGTCAATGTAAAAATTCTCCATGAAATCCAATGAAACTTGGAGGGGATGTTGGATATATTTAAGTATGGACGCCTGCAAAAAAACAGCTCAAAATTCGATGTTGGGGTATGCTTTTCCATTTTTTCAGATTTTTTCAATTTTCGCTTGTTCAAGGATTGATAAAAAATATTTCGGGCAACGAAAAAGTGGTCTAAACGATGGAATTTGGCAAAAATAGGGTGGGGGTAACGATTCTCTGGATAGTTTTGATCGGATGGCCACCCTCTACAAATTGGGCCTTCTTCCTCCTTGCAAAAAAAGAGTCTACTTGTGCAAAATTGGCAAAATGCATATAAGCCTATTATATGGGGGGAGGAGGCATAGGCTCCAAAAATTCATTAAAACCAATCCTTCTATGAAATCCAATGAAACTTGGAGAGGATGTTGGATATATTTTAGCATGGATGTTTACAAAAAATCAGATCAAAATTCGATGTCTGGGCACGATTTCCATTTTTTCGGATTTTCTCAAATCACGCCTCTTGAAAAATTAATATTAAATTAATCCCAGGGAGAAAAATCATGGGATTTTGGGAAGAGTAAGATATGGTTTTTCCAAGCATGCATGCAAAAAATCATACCGAAGTTCAACTTCTAGGTCCGAATTTGGACTTCTTCCTCCTCAGAAAAAAGGTATTTACTTGTGCAAAACTGGTAACTGCAAATAAGGCTATTATAGGGGGGAGCAGCTGCCTGCCTTCCCACACCCGCGGCGGGCTGTGCACCTGGTGCCCGACGAGATGCCCCGGATGCTTGACTTAGTGCCCCATGAGGTGCGTCTGGTGCACCTTATGCTTGACTCGGTGCCTGCAGAGATGCGCCTGATGCTTGACCTGGTGCCGGACGAGGTGCACCCGGTGCCTGACGCGGTGCACCCGATGATAGACTACACTAAATATTGACCAAAACAAATGCAGAAACACTATCAAATGAGTTGGAGGAACTCAAAAATCGTGGGAGCACCACACTCAAAGCTTTGGCAGTTGCATACAAGGCAAGGTTCTTATAGGTTAGGGGGAGCATGCATATTCAGATCAATGAAAAAATTCACCATGAAATCCAATGAAACTTGGAGGGGATGTTGGATATATTTAAGTATGGACGCCTGCAAAAAAACTAGCTCAAAATTCAATGACGGGGTATGCTTTTCCATTTTTTCAGATTTTCTCAATTGTCACTTGTTCAGGGATTGATAAAAAATATTCTGGGCCCCGAAAAAGTGGTCTAAACGATGGAATTTGGCAAAAATGGGGTGAAGGTAACGATTCTCTGGTTATTCTTTGATCGGTTGGCCACCCTCTATAAATTGGGCCTTCTTCCTCGCAAAAAAAAGTATACTTGTGCAAAATTGGCAAATGAATATAAGCCTATTATATGGGGAGATGAGGCATAGGCTCCAAAAATTCATTAAAAATCAATCCTTCCACGATATCAAATGAAACTTGGAGAGGATGTTGTATATATTTAAGCATGGATGTTTACAAAAAAATAGATCAAAATTCGATGTCTGGGTACGATTTTCCATTTTTTCGGATTTTCTCAAAATACGCCTCTTGAAAAATAAATATTAAATTAATCCCATGGAGAAAAATCATGAGACTTTGGGAACAATAAGATATGGTTTTTCCAAGCATGCATGCAAAAAATGAGACCAAAATTCATTTTCTAGGTCCGAATTTGGACTTCTTCCTCCTCAGAAAAAAGGTATTTACTTGTGCAAAACTGGCAACTGCATATAAGGCTATTATAGGGGGAGCAGTTGCCTGCCTTCCCATGCCCGTGGTGGGCTGTGCACCTGGTGCCCGACGAGATGCCCCGGATGCTTGACTTGGTGCCCCATGAGGCGCGCCTGGTGCCTGACGTGGTGCCCCGACCTCCAGGCATGGTGCACCTTATGCTTGACTCGGTGCCTGACGAGGTGCATGGCATGGTGCACTGGGTATTTCTCCTCTACCAATAATATGTCTTATTCACATCGAATCAAATATCATTCATAATCAAATATGATATAAGTTGTGTTATTTAAAAGGACAAACACTTTTTCCTTCTTTTTTAAAAAAAAATAAAAATAAATAAATCAAATATGTTACTAAATGCCAAGCGATTTTTATAATTTTATTGCATACCATAATTAATACTGGATTTAGCTGATTTTTTCTTTCTTTCAAAACAGTTGTTGTTTTTTTTTTAAATCAATTGAGAAGAAATTTTGTTCTGAAACTTGAATCGAAAATTTGATAAAAAAATAAAAAATAAAGGAAAACGGAGTTCCCCCTTCTGCCAAAAGAAACCAACCCTTTTGTTCCCGCCGTAAAGCCCCCACATGGAAAGCCCGCGACAGATAAACCTTGCCGCCACAATTGGGTGGGCATCAGTAGCAGTAGCCATGTATATGTATATTCCAAGCTCCGGTGAACGAAAAAAACCGTCTTCATCCCTGTATGGTGTTCTTACTTGCAGGAGACTGAAGAAACCCTCACCGTTATGGATCTTTCCAAGAAAAGGAAAACACGCGATTATGAGCTATCTCTCCCTGTGGCGAAGCGCCTTCGTTCGATGGTCATGAACGATGATGTGATGGTGGATGCGAGGAGCGAAGCTTCCGATGTGATGGTCATGGATGATGTCATGGACGACGTTGTGATGGTGGATACGAGGAGTGATATGGATGTCGACGTTGTGATGATGGATACGAGGAGTGATATGGATGTCGACATTGTGATGGTGGATACGAGGAGTGATATGGATGTCGACGTTGTGATTGTGGATACAAGGAGTGATATGTATGTCGACGTTGTGATGGTGGATATGAGGAGTGATATGCACCTTGGATCACCATATCACTCCTCATATCCACCATCACAACGTCGACATCCGTATCACTCCTCATATCCACCATCACAACGTCGACATCCATATCACTCCTCGTATCCACAATCACAACGTCGACATCCATATCACTCCTCGTATCCACCATCACAACGTCGACATCCATATCACTCCTCGTATCCACCATCACAATGTCGTCCATGACATCGTCCATGACCATCACATCGGAAGCTTCGCTCCTCGCATCCACCATCACATCATCGTCCATGACCATCGAACGAAGGCGCTTCGCCACAGGGAGAGATAGCTCATAATCGCGTGTTTTCCTTTTCTTGGAAAGATCCATAATGGTGAGGGTTTCTTCAGTCTCCTGCAAGTAAGAACACCATACAGGGATGAAGACGGATGTTTTCGTTCACCGGAGCTTGGAATATACATATACATGGCTACTTCTACTGATGCCCACCCAATTGTGGCGGCAAGGTTTATCTGTCGCGGGCTTTCCATGTGGGGGCTTTATGACGGGAACAAAAGGGTTGGTTTCTTTTGGCAGAAGGGGGAACTCCGTTTTCCTTTATTTTTTATTTTTTTATCAAATTTTCGTTTCAAGTTTCAGAACAAAATTTCTTCTCAATTGATTTTAAAAAAAAAAAAACAACAACTCTTTTGAAAGAAAAAAAAATCAACTAAATCCAGTATTAATTATGGGATGCAATAAAATTATAAAAATCGCTTGGCATTTAGTAACATATTTGATTTATTTATTTTTTTAAAAAAGATGGAAAAAGTGTTTGTCCTTTTAAATAACACAACTTATATCATTTTACTCACACAAAGAGGTGTGACCCACACCATTATTTTATTTGTCCACTCTCTCTCTCCTCCTTTAATTCTGATGAAGGTCATGCTTGGAGAATGTGTAACTCCATGATATCTGGATGGATTCACAATACTATCGACCCACAGCTACGTCCTTTCATCAAATATTATAGATGTGACGACTCACCTAAGACTAGGTCAAATCATTGCCCTCATCAAATTTCAATCTTATTGGGTAATTTCCTTAATTTTATCCAATCAATCCAATTGATTGGTTTCCCCAATTTCAGCCAATTAATTTAATTTATTGGTTTTCTTAATTTTGTTCAAATAATCTAATTGATTTGTTTCTGTAACACCCCCAAGTTTCTAACAATTTATAATAGCATAAATAAATTCAATAATTTTATAAATAACAGCGGAAGTTCAAATTAATCAAATTTGAGGAAATGTTACCGCCGCACCTGTATAGGGACAAGTGCAAGGCTCTTTATTACATTCAAGTAAAACCAAAGACTAAAGTTTAAATAAAGGAAATATGTCTTATTCACATCGAATCAAATATCATTCATAATCAAATATATGATATAAGTTGTGTTATTTAAAAGGACAAACACTTTTTCCTTCTTTTTTTTAAAAAAATAAAAATAAATAAATCAAATATGTTACTAAATGCCAAGCGATTTTTATAATTTTATTGCATCCCATAATTAATACTGGATTTAGCTGATTTTTCTTTCTTTCAAAACAGTTGTTGTTTTTTTTTTTAAAATCAATTGAGAAGAAATTTTGTTCTGAAACTTGAAACGAAAATTTGATAAAAAAATAAAAAATAAAGGAAAACGGAGTTCCCCCTTCTGCCAAAAGAAACCAACCCTTTTGTTCCCGCCGTAAAGCCCCCACATGGAAAGCCCGCGACAGATAAACCTTGCCGCCACAATTGGGTGGGCATCAGTAGCAGTAGCCATGTATATGTATATTCCAAGCTCCGGTGAACGAAAAAAACCGTCTTCATCCCTGTATGGTGTTCTTACTTGCAGGAGACTGAAGAAACCCTCACCATTATGGATCTTTCCAAGAAAAGGAAAACACGCGATTATGAGCTATCTCTCCCTGTGGCGAAGCGCCTTCGTTCGATGGTCATGAACGATGATGTGATGGTGGATGCGAGGAGCGAAGCTTCCGATGTGATGGTCATGGACGACGTCATGGACGACGTTGTGATGGTGGATACGAGGAGTGATATGGATGTCGACGTTGTGATTGTGGATACGAGGAGTGATATGGATGTCGACGTTGTGATGGTGGATATGAGGAGTGATATGCACCTTGGATCACCATATCACTCCTCATATCCACCATCACAATGTCGACATCCATATCACTCCTCATATCCACCATCACAACGTCAACATCCATATCACTCCTCGTATCCACAATCACAACGTCGACATCCATATCACTCCTCGTATCCACCATCACAACGTCGACATCCATATCACTCCTCATATCCACCATCACAACGTCAACATCCATATCACTCCTCGTATCCACAATCACAACGTCGACATCCATATCACTCCTCGTATCCACCATCACAACGTCGACATCCATATCACTCCTCGTATCCACCATCACAACGTCGTCCATGACATCGTCCATGACCATCACATCGGAAGCTTCGCTCCTCGTGTAACATCCCGTCTAATTACGAACCTATTAGGAATGGGCTAGAGTAAGTATATGCGAATTAAAATTTAAATTAAGGATTTATTGGTAGTACCTTGGAAGACAAGTGCCTATTTTATGCATGTGAAACTTTAGTTATAGGAATAAATTAAATAGGACTTATAGGGAGCATACGGTTATTTAGAATTATGTACTCATTTAAAAGTACACCATTAATTTTAAGTAAGGAGCAAATCTTTAGTAAATAACTAGAGGTGCATAAAAGTTAGAAGGATTGGATTAATTCCTAAATAAGAAAACAATTGGACTTGTATGAACCCATTTATTTAGGACTTGGACCCTTGAACCCATGACCTTAAGCAACCCAAAATTCCCTTCCTCTTAACCATTTTCCCCCTTGCGTTTTGGCTGCACACAGCTCCTACTTGGTGTGTTTAATTGTCCAAATAAAACTCAGTCTGCATATGCGCAGCCCACTGCCACCTTGTACAACCTTGGGACCCTTGAGTGTGTTTCCTTCCATATGTATCCACCCTAGGCTCTTCCTTCACATGGCATCCTTATCCCTTCATGCGCATGGTGCATAGGGAAGAGGGAACTTTGTTGCTTGCACTTTGTACAAAGCGCTGCCTCCTTGCAGCATGTGTAAGAAAAGGAGGTTCTGCATGTTTGACCAAGCCACTCTCACCTATCACCATCAAAGCCTCCCAACCTTGTGCGCATGAGTAGTCCTTGGGTGATGTCCTTTTGCTTTGCTTATCACGCCTCCTTGCAGCATGTGAAAGGAAAGGGTTGCTGCATGTTTGATCCATCACCATCAAAGCTTTCCAACCTTGTGCGCATAGGGCATTGTGAGGAGAAAAGGTTCTGCATATTTGACCAAAGCCATCCTCATCCATCACCATCAAACCCTCCAGCCTTGTGCGTTTGAACAGACCTTGGTTTAAGCTCTTTTGCTTTTTGCAGCTCACTTATCACACTTGCACATATTTATGTCACATGCTGGTCCCTTGTGCAGCGCTGAAATGGGCAGTGAGCAGGCTGGTAGCTTGTGTCATTAGGAGACTTTAGGGCAGCCTTGTCATCATGCAGCCTATGGAGGGAGAGAGGACAGATCTGCATGATAGGGAATAGGCAGAAATCTCTTAGCCTTTCCCTTCCTTGTGCGTCTGAACAAGTGGGATATCTGATCACTTGGGAAGAGGAACCTTGTGCATTCATTCTAAACATACAACCATTGAGTGGACCAAAGCTTCTCATCCTCTGATTCTGACTTGGACAGCCCCCACACAGATCTAGCATGCACAGAATTCTGATATCCTTGCAGCCCTCAGACCATGTCTTTGCTTGTCAACCATTCAGCCATCACTTCCCTTGTAGCATGCGTTGCCTTGGGCAGGATAGAAGGCTGATGTTTGTCACTATGATGACTTAATTTAGCAGTATGGTACACGCATCCTTGAGGCATTGTGGTCAGTCTGCATTGGAGCAGAAAACTTCCCCAACCTCCTTCCTTTGCGTGCTCCAAGGAGAGGAGACTCAAGCTCATCTTCTGACTTGTGTAGTGTTTATAATCAGCCTTCAAGTTCCCATTCTCTTCCATACCTTTGGGCTGAGTGAGTGGACAATATAGGTTAACATTAACTTGACAAACAGAAACCAACTTCCTACCTATTCTTCTAACCGTGAATTCCTTCTAAGAAGCACCATCTTCCAACTCTTCTTTTTCCCTTCTGTTACTGCTCAACCGCGGACAACACCTAGAGAGTGTGAGCCTAGTTCAACACATTCCTCTCCTCTCCTTCCAGCCGAAGCAGTCTTCATCTAAGAGCTGTGTATCGGTGCCTTGATGTAGCATAACTGGTCTAGCAAGGAGGTAGGTCATTCATATCTCGTTTGTCTCCCTTCTGTTCGGACTGATCTTGGATGTTTTTATTTTCTGTTACCTTCCTTTCCTTTTGTGTTGGCCTGCCTAGCTGTGTTGGGAGACCAGTTTTGTCTTCTATTTTGCTTGTTGCTCAGCCTTGTAATTATGTGGTATTGTACTTGCTTTAGTATTAATTAATGTGGGGGACTTGAAAGCAACGCATATAGGCTGTGGCATCTAGTTTTAATTGAATTCTAGAGTAGGACAGCTTGTATTTTAGCACACCCTAAAGTGTTAAGGATGGAAATGTGAATGAGTCATGAACCTAGTGCATGCTAGCCCCTAAAACCGATTTGTTAGTATGGAAATAGTATCATTGTGAATATGGTGGACTGTTTTGGGGACTGTATCATACTCCTAGCTCTACATGTATTAGACTAATTTACAGCATGCCTATTAATCCATCCTAGCGCACCACATAGTTTAGATGAGAATGAGAATTGAAATCTTTAATCTTTTTGTTAACCGATTCTGCCTTGGTTAGAACCTTGGAATTTGATTGTATTTAATCATTGGTAACTCTTTTATAAGGCAGAATATTGTTAGGAATGAAAGCTTGAAAACCGTATATGTATGCATGTGGGAACCTAGGGAAAAATGTAGATTTTGTTGCTGTATAAATTCATTTAAAATGAGATGAAGTCAGAATATTATTTCCTTAAGAGGAGCTTTAAAAACCGAACCCTCTTATGATGAAAACAGTGGAAAAAATGGTAGTTCAAGCAAGGGATGATATTATTCTAAGGGCAGTATATATATTTTGGCACTAAAAACACTTCAATTCGATGAAGGTACCTGAAATAGAAGTCTAGGACTTGTTGGTAAAGTATTGGAATAGCATGAAATAAATTCTGATTGCATATGTATATGTATCTATTTGATTAGGTGCACAAGATCCTAGCTCTTTGGAATGTTTGATTGATATGTGGATTGATGATGTTTGACAAAGAATGTTAAAGACACGAGGTAAGTGTCAGGCGATATTACCTAATGTGACTATTAACTACTGGTATAAAATTGTGACATGATGCTCCATATTCCGTAAAAGTATTATGTTCCATTATGATGAAAGGAAACTGCCAAAAATGTGCCGTGATGGCTATATGATTATGAGGTAAAGACGTTATGTGGCAGCATAACGCATATGAAAAGTATATGTGCCGTGATGGCTATATGACAGGTATATAAGCATGCATCTTACATCATACCGCATTTTTACGCTTTGTGTGTGAAAGCATAGCATGACATGCATGTATCAAGATCATATAGGCCTTGTTTTAGAATAGTTATGTACAGGACCATGTGTTTGAGCAAGCATCATATAGGCATCCCCAAGGTACCGGGGTATGGGACACTTGGCATCAGTCCGCATAGGCCCACAGTTGGAATCCACATGGAGCTCAGGTGCCAAGGGATATTTGATTCCACTGTGAAGTGCGCGCACGACGGTGCTAAAAGCGCAAAGGAAAGGCGTTATATACGCAATATATGATGAAAAGGAAAGGCGTTATAAACACAGTATATATATATATATGAATATGATGAAAAGGAAAAAGGAAAAGGAACAAGGATATGTTGAAGTGACTGTTTATGATTTTGTGCCTAGTTAATACTGTTATATTATTGGTTTTGTTGCCACACTACTGGGATTATTCTCACCCCTTTGGGGCTGCTATTTTCATAAATGGCAGGAGGACGTAAAAGCATTTGAGGGCGTGATGTTTGCTGTTGCTTGCTGATGCATGGACTTTTGCTGTTACTGTTGATTGTTGGATGACTGTAATGTTTAATATTTTGGTACTCTTGGATGACTGTAGACTTTATCATCTTCTATTTTACTTTGAACTTTTATGAACAGCGGCTGTTTTGGAAAAATCAGAAAAATGTTTTGCAAAGAGAATTTGAACGTTTAACTAAGTGCTGAATTTTTTACCAGTTTTACAATCGCTTTACGTGTCATGTTTCAAGGGGCAAACGAACTCCGATTTACTATTATTTTATATGCACGCGAAGCCCCGGGAATGTACTTTCAAACTGTGCAGGTTTCATTTTTATACGAAATCTGTACGGAATTTTGTAAGCTTCGCCATACAGACTGTTTTCCAGAAAACGGACAGGATACACAAGCGTTTTACGTATCCTGTTCCGTGGGGCTATTCACCTCCGAATCGCGCATAATTTATATGTACGCGATGCCCCAGATGTCTAGTTTTACAGAAGCTTGGAATATTTTTTATCGCATCTAAATTCGATTTTATACAGATTTTATAAGACAGCAAGGTTTTCTGAAAAGTATAGAAAATTTAGCAAACGGGTTTTATACCTGAAATTCCATATTATTGTTGACGATTTCATTTTTTCAAATGGTCTTATAAGAATCAAATCTGGACTTTTCTCAAGATTCCAATTTATTATTGATAAAGTTTTAAAATTTATGAATTCCATACCGCTGCAACTCTAATACGATTTAGCAAACAACCCTCTTGGATGCATACAAGGGTGGGTGTTACACTAATTGGTATCAGAGCAGTTCCGGTTCATGGTGTTTGTTTTTGGATGAATTGTGTGCTGTTTGTTGAATGATTGTTGCTTGGTGGACCGGCTAACTGCTACATTATTCTGTTTGAGCTTTGTTGTGAATGGGTTACTGGTTGAATTACCTGGATTAGCGGTGCGATGATACTGGTAGTACACTGTATTAAACATGACTGTGCCCATCCTTTTACTAGGTAGTGAGCCTGATCAACTCACTATCGCGCAGTTTGTGTGTGCATAATCATGGTTATCACAGGGTACCCATGTGTCTGAACACTAAGTGTGGAATAGTGAATTATTACTTGAATGTACGGTGAATTATTAACATTGTTCCAGTGAACTATCAGTGAAGTTTTATATGCTTGTATTTGATGTGAAAGCTTTGGGATATTTTAAGTCATGACAGTGTTCCATACCTATCTTGTGAATTATGACCTCTTGTATACTGTAACTGTAGTATATAACTGGGTAGTAGAAACTGTTAATCTTTACTAACGCTATTATATTACTTACTTGCATTAAAGGTTAATCTGTTTGAGTAGCAAAACCTGACTATTCATTTAGGCATAGGTCACTTTATTAAGTAGATCCAGTTATTGCCTTGGAAAGTAGAGTTGGAGCTAATTAAGGTTTAAACACGGGGGTCTACAGTCTTATAAATCTCATAGTGGTAAATTAGCACTGGGCACCTTTAGTGAAAAAGAAGCTGCGAACTAGGTAGTGATGTGTGAGAAGAGAGAACTTGACCCCTACGTCTCTACCATTCATGCGAGTGATACTTGTAATCATAGCTCTAATGTATTCACTTGCTTTGTGTGATTTGGACTATTTGGACTTGCGTATAGTACATTGTCTTTGCTCATAATAATAGACTTTTATATGATGACTGTTTAACTTGCCAGATTAGATTTTTCACATTAAAGTGTATGAAACCTTGCTGCTAAAAAATGGGATTTCATCCTATGTTGTTATTGATTGACCTATATATGCTTCCTTCATGATTGTTATTTTGACTGCCAAAAATGATTTTGACTTTTGTGTGGTAAGAATCGTTAGTCCTTCCTTGTATTAGATTCCCATGAATTAAACATACATAATTTTCATGACGCACATCGGTTAGCTATCTTGTTAGCTCATAAAGTGTTGGCATGTTTCATGTTTTGTTAGATGGGTATTTTAAAAGAAATGAAGGTATAGTGTGGAAATTTTGAACCACTTAACCTTATTTCAGTTTAGTGAGTCCTTGTGAAATTAATTAAGTGCGAAAACCGTTTGGGTAACTCTAAGTCTGATAGTTTCCCAATCCAAGATTTTATGTCTAACATGTGCAAGGAATTTTAGTAGTACTTCTCTATAACATAAGAAACATGGTCTTGACTTTCGTGGTAGAAGTTAAATGATTTAGATGTTAAGTACTTGTTTTATGTAACGAGTTTGTGGCTCTTATACAAGATGAGATTGCCTATTATAGACCTTACAATAAATAATATTGTGTCATGCATGTTGAGGACTTTGTAGTATCAGTCTGTTCTTTTATAAATCTTTAGTTGGTTTTGGGTAATTCAAATTTTGTATGAATATGCCTCAAAGTAGTTCAAATTCTGTTTTCAAATTGCCAAACGTTATGTTTAAAACTGTTACTGCAAAATTCAATTTTATTCACTATACAAAACACCTTCAAGAGATTTTACAAAGCATGTCTTACCATGTTGTTAGAACCCTCTTAATATGTCTAAACTTGTTCCGCAGAAGAATGTTTGCCCTTACTTGAATTTACTATCCTCAAGGTGAATTTTCTACATGCGAAATATTGTCTGAATTTACGCATCCAAACTAAACCTTGTGGCCTAATTACTTGAAGGTGCTAGTCAATGCACATTCCATATCACATACTATGCATGACATTTTAACCATTTTCAATGAGTTTTACTAATTATGTCCAAACTTGCAACATCTGAGTATTTCATACACTTGCATGTAACCCAAACCTCATATACGTACCCATAAGTTCCATTGATTGTAGCCATCATGTCTTGACGCATTAGGTACATAAGCATACAAGATTCTCATATAAATCACTTTTACTTTTGTCATCATTTATTGGGAATTGTTGATTATTTTATTTTATTATTTTTTTTTTGTGCCACTAGAGTCGGTATTAACTAGATACTATCATATTATATTTGCATAGTTCGAATTTAAATAAGTAAACTGGTTTTGTGTAGCTGCTGCTTAATTGATATAACACTCAATCTGTGACTTGAATATGCTGCTGTGAAGTCCATGCTTAAAAGTTTGATATTCATTTTGAAAGTATTTAAAAGACATCGTGAAATATCATTATTATTTTTGAAAGGTTTTCTTTTAATATATATGTGAAGTTGCATGTATAGATGTTATAAATCATTTGTTCGAGAAAAATTTGAATACGGTGTTGTTCATGCATTAGGTCTAATTCCATGAAATACTATCTATCCCTTGAATGTCAGATTTAAATTTAAACTAGGAATTTTGCGTGTAATTACTGTGAACCTGATCTATGAAAGCTTGGTCTGTTTTGGTCTCATTTTCTAAAGGATTATAAAAAAATTTAGGATTCGGTCTATAATATTCCTAGGTGAGATGACTAATGTAGAACTCTGAATATAAAGCTTAGGTGTGAACTGGACTCTTATTATTGATAAGAAACAGGTAGGAGGTGAGGGCACTCTTAAGAAATTGTAGCATACAAAAGCTTTAAAATGGGAGGTCTTAGTTAGTTGGCTATATAGTTACGCAGTTAATAGGAGATAACATTACTTCGTTTTAACTGAACTCATAAGAACTTTTAGTTTGGACCACTGATTTGTTAATTGTACCTTATGTGAAAATGTTTTACTTCATGTGTTACAATTTTAAATCGGGTGAATAAATTTTGATCACGTACGCCGCACTAAACTTTTTAAGTTACTAAATGAAAGATGTTTTGCCAATGGATTTGTTAGTTGACTATTATTTGTGCCCTAGAACTTTGAGTTTTAGTATTTTTAGCTGGAGTTATTAGTCTGGTAAGATTTTTGTTCATTCCATTCTACTGGTGTGTTACCTTAACTGTTGATGCTTAAGCAGAACTTAGGGAATTGTTTGTAACATGATTTTATTATCCTTCCAAAATTATGTCCCACCTATATTATTCAATGATCAGGCAAAGTATAAGTCTTGAGGTGTCTTATGAATTTTATAAATGGCTGTCTAAATGCATTGAACGGTATGGTGTGGTGTAATGGTGATACGCGTTAGATTTTGGCACTTTTGGAATGGTAAGGCGAAGTTTGGGGACAAACTTCAAAACAAGTTGGGGAGAGTGTAACATCCCGTCTAATTACGAACCTATTAGGAATGGGCTAGAGTAAGTATATGCGAATTAAAATTTAAATTAAGGATTTATTGGTAGTACCTTGGAAGACAAGTGCCTATTTTATGCATGTGAAACTTTAGTTATAGGAATAAATTAAATAGGACTTATAGGGAGCATACGGTTATTTAGAATTATGTACTCATTTAAAAGTACACCATTAATTTTAAGTAAGGAGCAAATCTTTAGTAAATAACTAGAGGTGCATAAAAGTTAGAAGGATTGGATTAATTCCTAAATAAGAAAACAATTGGACTTGTATGAACCCATTTATTTAGGACTTGGACCCTTGAACCCATGACCTTAAGCAACCCAAAATTCCCTTCCTCTTAACCATTTTCCCCCTTGCGTTTTGGCTGCACACAGCTCCTACTTGGTGTGTTTAATTGTCCAAATAAAACTCAGTCTGCATATGCGCAGCCCACTGCCACCTTGTACAACCTTGGGACCCTTGAGTGTGTTTCCTTCCATATGTATCCACCCTAGGCTCTTCCTTCACATGGCATCCTTATCCCTTCATGCGCATGGTGCATAGGGAAGAGGGAACTTTGTTGCTTGCACTTTGTACAAAGCGCTGCCTCCTTGCAGCATGTGTAAGAAAAGGAGGTTCTGCATGTTTGACCAAGCCACTCTCACCTATCACCATCAAAGCCTCCCAACCTTGTGCGCATGAGTAGTCCTTGGGTGATGTCCTTTTGCTTTGCTTATCACGCCTCCTTGCAGCATGTGAAAGGAAAGGGTTGCTGCATGTTTGATCCATCACCATCAAAGCTTTCCAACCTTGTGCGCATAGGGCATTGTGAGGAGAAAAGGTTCTGCATATTTGACCAAAGCCATCCTCATCCATCACCATCAAACCCTCCAGCCTTGTGCGTTTGAACAGACCTTGGTTTAAGCTCTTTTGCTTTTTGCAGCTCACTTATCACACTTGCACATATTTATGTCACATGCTGGTCCCTTGTGCAGCGCTGAAATGGGCAGTGAGCAGGCTGGTAGCTTGTGTCATTAGGAGACTTTAGGGCAGCCTTGTCATCATGCAGCCTATGGAGGGAGAGAGGACAGATCTGCATGATAGGGAATAGGCAGAAATCTCTTAGCCTTTCCCTTCCTTGTGCGTCTGAACAAGTGGGATATCTGATCACTTGGGAAGAGGAACCTTGTGCATTCATTCTAAACATACAACCATTGAGTGGACCAAAGCTTCTCATCCTCTGATTCTGACTTGTACAGCCCCCACACAGATCTAGCATGCACAGAATTCTGATATCCTTGCAGCCCTCAGACCATGTCTTTGCTTGTCAACCATTCAGCCATCACTTCCCTTGTAGCATGCGTTGCCTTGGGCAGGATAGAAGGCTGATGTTTGTCACTATGATGACTTAATTTAGCAGTATGGTACACGCATCCTTGAGGCATTGTGGTCAGTCTGCATTGGAGCAGAAAACTTCCCCAACCTCCTTCCTTTGCGTGCTCCAAGGAGAGGAGACTCAAGCTCATCTTCTGACTTGTGTAGTGTTTATAATCAGCCTTCAAGTTCCCATTCTCTTCCATACCTTTGGGCTGAGTGAGTGGACAATATAGGTTAACATTAACTTGACAAACAGAAACCAACTTCCTACCTATTCTTCTAACCGTGAATTCCTTCTAAGAAGCACCATCTTCCAACTCTTCTTTTTCCCTTCTGTTACTGCTCAACCGCGGACAACACCTAGAGAGTGTGAGCCTAGTTCAACACATTCCTCTCCTCTCCTTCCAGCCGAAGCAGTCTTCATCTAAGAGCTGTGTATCGGTGCCTTGATGTAGCATAACTGGTCTAGCAAGGAGGTAGGTCATTCATATCTCGTTTGTCTCCCTTCTGTTCGGACTGATCTTGGATGTTTTTATTTTCTGTTACCTTCCTTTCCTTTTGTGTTGGCCTGCCTAGCTGTGTTGGGAGACCAGTTTTGTCTTCTATTTTGCTTGTTGCTCAGCCTTGTAATTATGTGGTATTGTACTTGCTTTAGTATTAATTAATGTGGGGGACTTGAAAGCAACGCATATAGGCTGTGGCATCTAGTTTTAATTGAATTCTAGAGTAGGACAGCTTGTATTTTAGCACACCCTAAAGTGTTAAGGATGGAAATGTGAATGAGTCATGAACCTAGTGCATGCTAGCCCCTAAAACCGATTTGTTAGTATGGAAATAGTATCATTGTGAATATGGTGGACTGTTTTGGGGACTGTATCATACTCCTAGCTCTACATGTATTAGACTAATTTACAGCATGCCTATTAATCCATCCTAGCGCACCACATAGTTTAGATGAGAATGAGAATTGAAATCTTTAATCTTTTTGTTAACCGATTCTGCCTTGGTTAGAACCTTGGAATTTGATTGTATTTAATCATTGGTAACTCTTTTATAAGGCAGAATATTGTTAGGAATGAAAGCTTGAAAACCGTATATGTATGCATGTGGGAACCTAGGGAAAAATGTAGATTTTGTTGCTGTATAAATTCATTTAAAATGAGATGAAGTCAGAATATTATTTCCTTAAGAGGAGCTTTAAAAACCGAACCCTCTTATGATGAAAACAGTGGAAAAAATGGTAGTTCAAGCAAGGGATGATATTATTCTAAGGGCAGTATATATATTTTGGCACTAAAAACACTTCAATTCGATGAAGGTACCTGAAATAGAAGTCTAGGACTTGTTGGTAAAGTATTGGAATAGCATGAAATAAATTCTGATTGCATATGTATATGTATCTATTTGATTAGGTGCACAAGATCCTAGCTCTTTGGAATGTTTGATTGATATGTGGATTGATGATGTTTGACAAAGAATGTTAAAGACACGAGGTAAGTGTCAGGCGATATTACCTAATGTGACTATTAACTACTGGTATAAAATTGTGACATGATGCTCCATATTCCGTAAAAGTATTATGTTCCATTATGATGAAAGGAAACTGCCAAAAATGTGCCGTGATGGCTATATGATTATGAGGTAAAGACGTTATGTGGCAGCATAACGCATATGAAAAGTATATGTGCCGTGATGGCTATATGACAGGTATATAAGCATGCATCTTACATCATACCGCATTTTTACGCTTTGTGTGTGAAAGCATAGCATGACATGCATGTATCAAGATCATATAGGCCTTGTTTTAGAATAGTTATGTACAGGACCATGTGTTTGAGCAAGCATCATATAGGCATCCCCAAGGTACCGGGGTATGGGACACTTGGCATCAGTCCGCATAGGCCCACAGTTGGAATCCACATGGAGCTCAGGTGCCAAGGGATATTTGATTCCACTGTGAAGTGCGCGCACGACGGTGCTAAAAGCGCAAAGGAAAGGCGTTATATACGCAATATATGATGAAAAGGAAAGGCGTTATAAACGCAGTATATATATATATGAATATGATGAAAAGGAAAAAGGAAAAGGAACAAGGATATGTTGAAGTGACTGTTTATGATTTTGTGCCTAGTTAATACTGTTATATTATTGGTTTTGTTGCCACACTACTGGGATTATTCTCACCCCTTTGGGGCTGCTATTTTCATAAATGGCAGGAGGACGTAAAAGCATTTGAGGGCGTGATGTTTGCTGTTGCTTGCTGATGCATGGACTTTTGCTGTTACTGTTGATTGTTGGATGACTGTAATGTTTAATATTTTGGTACTCTTGGATGACTGTAGACTTTATCATCTTCTATTTTACTTTGAACTTTTATGAACAGCGGCTGTTTTGGAAAAATCAGAAAAATGTTTTGCAAAGAGAATTTGAACGTTTAACTAAGTGCTGAATTTTTTACCAGTTTTACAATCGCTTTACGTGTCATGTTTCAAGGGGCAAACGAACTCCGATTTACTATTATTTTATATGCACGCGAAGCCCCGGGAATGTACTTTCAAACTGTGCAGGTTTCATTTTTATACGAAATCTGTACGGAATTTTGTAAGCTTCGCCATACAGACTGTTTTCCAGAAAACGGACAGGATACACAAGCGTTTTACGTATCCTGTTCCGTGGGGCTATTCACCTCCGAATCGCGCATAATTTATATGTACGCGATGCCCCAGATGTCTAGTTTTACAGAAGCTTGGAATATTTTTTATCGCATCTAAATTCGATTTTATACAGATTTTATAAGACAGCAAGGTTTTCTGAAAAGTATAGAAAATTTAGCAAACGGGTTTTATACCTGAAATTCCATATTATTGTTGACGATTTCATTTTTTCAAATGGTCTTATAAGAATCAAATCTGGACTTTTCTCAAGATTCCAATTTATTATTGATAAAGTTTTAAAATTTATGAATTCCATACCGCTGCAACTCTAATACGATTTAGCAAACAACCCTCTTGGATGCATACAAGGGTGGGTGTTACACCTCGCATCCACCATCACATCATCGTCCATGACCATCGAACGAAGGCGCTTCGCCACAGGGAGAGATAGCTCATAATCGCGTGTTTTCCTTTTCTTGGAAAGATCCATAACGGTGAGGGTTTCTTCAGTCTCCTGCAAGTAAGAACACCATACAGGGATGAAGACGGATGTTTTCGTTCACCGGAGCTTGGAATATACATATACATGGCTACTTCTACTGATGCCCACCTAATTGTGGCGGCAAGGTTTATCTGTCGCGAGCTTTCCATGTGGGGGCTTTATGACGGGAACAAAAGGGTTGGTTTCTTTTGGCAGAAGGGGGAACTCCGTTTTCCTTTATTTTTTATTTTTTTTATCAAATTTTCGTTTCAAGTTTCAGAACAAAATTTCTTCTCAATTGATTTAAAAAAAAAAAAACAACAACTCTTTTGAAAGAAAAAAAAATCAGCTAAATCCAGTATTAATTATGGGATGCAATAAAATTATAAAAATCGCTTGGCATTTATATATATAGGGATAGGATATTGTGACACCCATGTGATACCCAGTCAATCTCACCGTTAGATCGCTTATGTTGATCCAACGGTTATATTTATCAAATTTGTATGATCATGATTTCCCAAATTTAAAGTGAAAGCATTAAATAAGATTGAGATTTGAGATTGAGATTTGATGAGGGCAGCTTCCTGGTGCACCTGGTGCCCGACTTGATGCCCCGGATGCTTGACATGGTGCCCCATGAGGCGCGCCTGGTGCCTGACGTGGTGCCCCGACCGTCAGGCATGGTGCACCCTATGCTTGACGATGATTTAGCGTCGTTAATGCATGTGCGGCGGTGCGTTTTGGGGACTTACCCCGATCCCGGCTGTTATTGCCTTACGTGCATCGTTGATCTTGTGGAGGCACCCGGATGAATCACGACTGAACAAGTTGTGAAAGGAATTGACGGCGGCGAGGGCTGGTTCTTGATGGTATCGATCATGCCTAGCGAGATGGACATGGCGCTACCGGATGCTTCCATCGCGCGCATGCCGTAGACAATGTGGGTTGTGGTACGTTTTGTGGTGTTGGGTCGCACTGAATGCGAGGGCGTGTGAGTGGTGGTGGTGCCCTCGATGATAGACTACACTAAAAATTGACCAAAACAAAAGCAGAAACACTATCAAATTAGTTGGAGGAACACAAAAATCGTGGGAGCACCACACACAAAGTCTTGGCAGTTGCATGCATACAAGGCAAGTTTCCTACAGGTTAGGGGGGAGCAGCCATATTCAGGTCTATGTAAAAATTCTCCATGAAATCCAATGAAACTTGGAGGGGATGTTGGATATATTTAAGTATGGACGCTTGCAAAAAAATAGCTCAAAATTCGATGTTGGGGTATGCTTTTCCATTTTTTCAATTTTCGCTTGTTCAAGGATTGATAAAAAATATTTCGGGCAACGAAAAAGTGGTCTAAACGATGGAATTTGGCAAAAATAGGGTGGGGGTAACGATTCTCTGGATAGTTTTGATCGGATGGCCACCCTCTACAAATTGGGCCTTCTTCCTCCTTGCAAAAAAAGAGTCTACTTGTGCAAAATTGGCAAAATGCATATAAGCCTATTATATGGGGGGAGGAGGAATAGTCTCCAAAAATTCATTAAAACCAATCCTTCTATGAAATCCAATGAAACTTGGAGAGGATGTTGGATATATTTTAGCATGGATGTTTACAAAAAATCAGAACAAAATTCGATGTCTAGGTACGATTTTCCATTTTTTCGGATTTTCTCAAATTACGCCTCTTGAAAAATTAATATTAAATTAATCCCATGGAGAAAAATCATGGGACTTTGGGAAGAGTAAGATATGGTTTTTCCAAGCATGAATGCAAAAAATCAGACCGAAATTCAATTTCTAGATCCGAATTTGGACTTCTTCCTCCTCAGAAAAAAGGTATTTACTTGTGCAAAACTGGCAACTGCATATAAGGCTATTATAGGGGGAGCAGTTGCCAGCCATCCCATGCCCGCGGTCGGCTGTGCACCTGGTGCCCGACCAGATGCCCCGGATGCTTGACTTGGTGCCCCGACCTGCAGGCATGGTGCACCTTATGCTTGACTCGGTGCCTGACGAGGTGCATGGCATGGTGCACTGGGTGCCTGACGAGATGCGCCTGATGCTTGACCTGGTGCCGGAAGAGGTGCACCCGATGATAGACTACACTAAAAATTGACCAAAACAAATGCAGAAACACTATCAAATGGGTTTGAGGAACTCAAAAATCGTGGGAGCACCACACACAAACTCTTGGCTGATCAAAATTCGATGCCTGGGTACGATTTTCCATTTTTTTGGATTTTCTCAAATTATGCCTCTTGAAAAATTAATATTAAATTTTAATTCCATGGAGAAAAATCATGAAACTTTGGGAACAGTAAGATATGGTTTTTCCATGCATGTATGCAAAAAATCAGACCGAAATTCAATTTCTAGGTCCGAATTTGGACTTCTTCCTCCTCGCAAAAAAAGATTCTAGTTGTGCAAAAAAGGGCTCTCCCTAGAGCTCGTGCAACCCTTCCCAAGCTTGTGGGGCCTAGGTATTGTGTACATCACCGAGGGAGGTGGGTTAGGCCTTTGACGCTTGCTAGGAGCAGCGTCGTGCGCACCAATGTCCCGTTGTGTGAGGTTGAGTTCCCACGACAATGTGGCGTGGCTCGTTCGGCCATCGATGACGCAAGAGCAATGGATCCCGGGGCATCCCACGTGGGTGCTTGATTCCTTTCGCATCCACAACCGAACGTCGCCCATTCGGTGCGTCCCTCTCGATTCCTGATGCCATGGGGACACAATTGCGATGACTGGCGAGTTGGCTGAGTGGGACGTGTTTCGGGGGAATTCCTTCTCAATGCGCCCGGGCCCATGTCCCGTTGCATTGAGGTCGAATTCCCATAACAACTTGACGATGATTTAGCGTCGTTGATGCATGCGCGGCGGTGCGTTTTGGGGACTTACCCCGATCCCGGCTGTTATTGCCTTACGTGCATCGTTGATCTTGTGGAGGCACCCGGATGTATCACGACTGAACAAGTTGTGAAAGGAATTGACGGCGGCGAGGGCTGTTCTTGATGGTATCGATCATGCCTAGCGAGATGGACATGGCGCTACCGGATGCTTCCATCGTGCGCATGCCGTAGGCAATGTGGGTTGTGGTACGTTTTGTGGTGTTGGGTCGCACTGAATGCGAGGGCGTGTGAGTGGTGGTTGGGTTGTTTGTGTAAGTATGAATGGTTGTGGATGGCAGCGAGCGCCTCACGGCATGCTCCGACACCGCGCGTTCCTTGCGTCGGCTTGTGGTCACCCCATTCACACATTTAAAATAAAAAATGAAAATTTAAGATTTATCCCAACAAAACTCCCCCATAAATTTTAAATTCTTCTTTCTTTCTTCGCGTTGCTTCTGCTTTTCTTCAACTTTCTGAAATCCAATGAAACTTGGACAGGATATTGGATATATTTAACCATGGATGCTTGTAAAAAACCAGATCAAAATTCGGTGCCTGGGTACGATTTTTCATTTTTTCGGATTTTCTCAAATTAAGCCTCTTGAAAAATTAATATTAAAATAATCCCATGGAGAAAAATCACGAGACTTTGGGAGCAGTAAGATATGGTTTTTCCAAGCATGCATGCAAAAAATCAAACCGAAATTCAATTTCTAGGTCCGAATTTGGACTTCTTCCTGCTCAGAAAAAAGGTATTTACTTGTGCAAAACTGGCAACTGCATGTAAGGCTATTATAGGGGGGAGCAGCTGCCTGCTTTCCCATGCCCGTGGTGGGCTGTGCACCTGGTGCCCGACTTGATGCCCCGGATGCTTGACATGGTGCCCCATGAGGCGCGCCTGGTGCCTGACGTGGTGCCCCGACCGTCAGGCATGGTGCACCCTATGCTTGACTCGATGCCTGACGAGGTGCATGGAGTGGTGCACCAGGTGCCTGACGAGATGCGCCTGGTGCCGGACGAGGTGCACCCGGTGCCCTCGATGATAGACTACACTAAAAATTGACAAAAACAAAAGCAGAAACACTATCAAATGAGTTGGAGGAACTCAAAAATCGTGGGAGCACCACACACAAAGTCTTGGCAGTTGCATGCATACAAGGCAAGTTTCCTACAGGTTAGGGGGAGCAGCCATATTCAGGTCAATGTAAAAATTCTCCATGAAACCCAATGAAACTTGGAGGGGATGTTGGATATATTTAAGTATGGACGCCTGCAAAAAAACAGCTCAAAATTCGGTGTTGGGGTATGCTTTTCCATTTTTTCAGATTTTTTCAATTTTCGCTTGTTCAAGGATTGATAAAAAATATTTCGGGCAACGAAAAAGTGGTCTAAACGATGGAATTTGGCAAAAATAGGGTGGGGGTAACGATTCTCTGGATAGTTTTGATCGGATGGCCACCCTCTACAAATTGGGCCTTCTTCCTCCTCGCAAAAAAGGAGTCTACTTGTGCAAAATTGGCAAAATGCATATAAGCCTATTATATGGGGGGAGGAGGCATAGGCTCCAAAAATTCATTAAAACCAATCCTTCTATGAAATCCAATGAAACTTGGAAAGGATGTTGGATATATTTAAGCATGGATGTTTACAAAAAATCAGATCAAAATTCGATGTCTGGGTACGATTTCCATTTTTTCGGATTTTCTCAAATTACGCCTCTTGAAAAATTAATATTAAATTAATCCCAGGGAGAAAAATCATGGGATTTTGGGAAGAGTAAGATATGGTTTTTCCAAGCATGCATGCAAAAAATCATACCGAAGTTCAACTTCTAGGTCCGAATTTGGACTTCTTCCTCCTCAGAAAAAAGGTATTTACTTGTGCAAAACTGGCAACTGCAAATAAGGCTATTATAGGGGGGAGCAGCTGCCTGCCTTCCCACACCCGCGGCGGGCTGTGCACCTGGTGCCCGACGAGATGCCCCGGATGCTTGACTTAGTGCCCCATGAGGTGCGTCTGGTGCACCTTATGCTTGACTCGGTGCCTGAAGAGATGCGCCTGATGCTTGACCTGGTGCCGGATGAGGTGCACCCGGTGCCTGACGCGGTGCACCCGATGATAGACTACACTAAATATTGACCAAAACAAATGCAGAAACACTATCAAATGAGTTGGAGGAACTCAAAAATCGTGGGAGCACCACACTCAAAGCTTTGGCAGTTGCATACAAGGCAAGGTTCTTATAGGTTAGGGGGAGCATGCATATTCAGATCAATGAAAAAATTCACCATGAAATCCAATGAAACTTGGAGGGGATGTTGGATATATTTAAGTATGGACGCCTGCAAAAAAACCAGCTCAAAATTCAATGACGGGGTATGCTTTTCCATTTTTTCAGATTTTCTCAATTGTCACTTGTTCAGGGATTGATAAAAAATATTCTGGGCCCCGAAAAAGTGGTCTAAACGATGGAATTTGGCAAAAATGGGGTGAAGGTAACGATTCTCTGGTTATTCTTTGATCGGTTGGCCACCCTCTATAAATTGGGCCTTCTTCCTCGCAAAAAAAAGTATACTTGTGCAAAATTGGCAAATGAATATAAGCCTATTATATGGGGAGATGAGGCATAGGCTCCAAAAATTCATTAAAAATCAATCCTTCCACGATATCAAATGAAACTTGGAGAGGATGTTGTATATATTTAAGCATGGATGTTTACAAAAAAATAGATCAAAATTCGATGTCTGGGTACGATTTTCCATTTTTTCGGATTTTCTCAAAATACGCCTCTTGAAAAATAAATATTAAATTAATCCCATGGAGAAAAATCATGAGACTTTGGGAACAATAAGATATGGTTTTTCCAAGCATGCATGCAAAAAATGAGACCAAAATTCATTTTCTAGGTCCGAATTTGGACTTCTTCCTCCTCAGAAAAAAGGTATTTACTTGTGCAAAACTGGCAACTGCATATAAGGCTATTATAGGGGGAGCAGTTGCCTGCCTTCCCATGCCCGCGGTGGGCTGTGCACCTGGTGCCCGACGAGATGCCCCGGATGCTTGACTTGGTGCCCCATGAGGCGCGCCTGGTGCCTGACGTGGTGCCCCGACCTCCAGGCATGGTGCACCTTATGCTTGACTCGGTGCCTGAAGAGGTGCATGGCATGGTGCACTGGGTATTTCTCCTCTACCAATAATATGTCTTATTCACATCGAATCAAATATCATTCATAATCAAATATGATATAAGTTGTGTTATTTAAAAGGACAAACACTTTTTCCTTCTTTTTTTTAAAAAAATAAAAATAAATAAATCAAATATGTTACTAAATGCCAAGCGATTTTTATAATTTTATTGCATACCATAATTAATACTGGATTTAGCTGATTTTTTCTTTCTTTCAAAACAGTTGTTGTTTTTTTTTTAAATCAATTGAGAAGAAATTTTGTTCTGAAACTTGAAACGAAAATTTGATAAAAAAATAAAAAATAAAGGAAAACGGAGTTCCCCCTTCTGCCAAAAGAAACCAACCCTTTTGTTCCCGCCGTAAAGCCCCCACATGGAAAGCCCGCGACAGATAAACCTTGCCGCCACAATTGGGTGGGCATCAGTAGCAGTAGCCATGTATATGTATATTCCAAGCTCCGGTGAACGAAAAAAACCGTCTTCATCCCTGTATGGTGTTCTTACTTGCAGGAGACTGAAGAAACCCTCACCGTTATGGATCTTTCCAAGAAAAGGAAAACACGCGATTATGAGCTATCTCTCCCTGTGGCGAAGCGCCTTCGTTCGATGGTCATGAACGATGATGTGATGGTGGATGCGAGCGAAGCTTCCGATGTGATGGTCATGGACGATGTCATGGACGACGTTGTGATGGTGGATACGAGGAGTGATATGGATGTCGACGTTGTGATGATGGATACGAGGAGTGATATGGATGTCGACATTGTGATGGTGGATACGAGGAGTGATATGGATGTCGACGTTGTGATTGTGGATACGAGGAGTGATATGGATGTCGACGTTGTGATGGTGGATATGAGGAGTGATATGCACCTTGGATCACCATATCACTCCTCATATCCACCATCACAACGTCGACATCCGTATCACTCCTCATATCCACCATCACAACGTCGACATCCATATCACTCCTCGTATCCACCATCACAACGTCGACATCCATATCACTCCTCGTATCCATCATCACAACGTCGACATCCATATCACTCCTCGTATCCACCATCACAACGTCGTCCATGACATCGTCCATGACCATCACATCGGAAGCTTCGCTCCTCGCATCCACCATCACATCACATCATCGTTCATGACCATCGAACGAAGGCGCTTCGCCACAGGGAGAGATAGCTCATAATCGCGTGTTTTCCTTTTCTTGGAAAGATCCATAATGGTGAGGGTTTCTTCAGTCTCCTGCAAGTAAGAACACCATACAGGGATGAAGACGGATGTTTTCGTTCACCGGAGCTTGGAATATACATATACATGGCTACTGCTACTGATGCCCACCCAATTGTGGCGGCAAGGTTTATCTGTCGCGGGCTTTCCATGTGGGGGCTTTATGACGGGAACAAAAGGGTTGGTTTCTTTTGGCAGAAGGGGGAACTCCGTTTTCCTTTATTTTTTATTTTTTTATCAAATTTTCGTTTCAAGTTTCAGAACAAAATTTCTTCTCAATTGATTTTAAAAAAAAAACAACAACTGTTTTGAAAGAAAGAAAAATCAGCTAAATCCAGTATTAATTATGGGATGCAATAAAATTATAAAAATCGCTTGGCATTTAGTAACATATTTGATTTATTTATTTTTATTTTTTAAAAAAAAAGAAGGAAAAAGTGTTTGTCCTTTTAAATAACACAACTTATATCATATTTGATTATGAATGATATTTGATTCGATGTGAATAAGACATATTTCCTTTATTTAAACTTTAGTCTTTGGTTTTACTTGAATGTAATAAAGAGCCTTGCACTTGTCCCTATACAGGTGTAACATTTCCTCAATTTTGATTAATTTGAACTTCCGCTGTTATTTATAAAATTATTGAATTTATTTATGCTATTATAAATTGTTAGAAACTTGGGGGTGTTACAGAAACAAATCAATTAGATTATTTGAACAAAATTAAGAAAACCAATAAATTAAATTAATTGGCTGAAATTGGGGAAACCAATCAATTGGATTGATTGGATAAAATTAAGGAAATGACCCAATAAGATTGAGATTTGATGAGGGCACTGATTTGACCTAGTCTTAGGTGAGTCGTCACATCTATAATATTTGATGAAAGGACGTAGCTGTGGGTCGATAGTATTGTGAATCCATCCAGATATCATGGAGTTACACATTCTCCAAGCATGACCTTCATCAGAATTAAAGGAGGAGAGAGAGAGTGGACAAATAAAATAATGGTGTGGGTCACACCTCTTTGTGTGAGTAAAATGATATAAGTTGTGTTATTTAAAAGGACAAACACTTTTTCCATCTTTTTTAAAAAAATAAATAGGGGAAGGATATTATGACAACCGAGTTGCGTTACTACCAAGTGACTACCAATCAATCTTACCGTTAGATCGATAATGTTGATCCAACGGTTATATTTATTTCCATCTTTGTATGGTCATGATTCCCCATATTTAAAGTGAAAGCATTAAATATGGCAAATCATAACCATACAAAGATGAAAATAAATATAAAGTATTAAATTTGAATATTAAATATTGATGAAACCTAATTAATTTAAATGTTAAATTAATAAAATTAATATTGAATTCTAATTTCGAATTTCGAAATTTGAATTTGAAATTTGAATTTAAATAAAACTAATTTAAATTCTAATTTTGAACTTTGAATTTGAAATTGGAATTTAAATATATTCATTAAATTATATTTATTGAAGATGGAAAAAATAAAGGAAACTAAACAATTAGATTGATTGGAAACTGTAATATCCTAGAAAATGAATAGTAATTTATAATAATAATAATAATAATAATATTAATAATAGTAGTAGTATGTACCCTTATGTATGGGATTATAGGCATTGATTGCTGATAGTGTGTCATAATTTGACTTTAAAGATGTAACCTTAATTAGTGGTAATTGTAGTTATAACGCTCAGCAGTTATGGTTGGTTATAACGATAATTATTATTATTAATTTTGTAACCATTAATATATTAATAATATTTAATATTTTACCTGCAGTTTTTATAATCGGAATAAATGTGATGACCGTTATTAATGTATCGGTTTTAAAATTTCGTCTATAAATATGAGTCAACCTAATCAAACCAAACCACTCTCCAATTCTCATCATTTCTCCATTTCTCGTCTCCTCTACTCTCTCCTTTCTTACTACAAATTTTATTTTCATTTGGTTACCAATCATTTTTCTTCCACCAATCACTTTTCTTCAAAAAGGTAGCCAACAAGGAAAACAGGTAATCCTAATTTCTAGATGGTTGTAGATATTTTGTGTATGAGACTTTTATTGGGTAATCCTGATTTTTAGGTGGTTGTAGATTTGTTGTGTATGAAAATTTTATTATGTTAATCCTAATCTCTAGAGTCATATATAATTTGTTATGATGCAATCCTAATCTCTAGAGTCATATAGAATTTATTATATGTAATCCTAATTCCTAGAGAGTCAAGGGTTAGCTTTATATGAATTTTTGATGTAATCTCGATGCTTAGGGTACTATAGTTATGTTTCCTATTAAATTTATTAGATGCGAATATTTGAATTTTGCTTTGGAAAATTTTGATATGATGATTGGATTTGGGTTTTACTCTGGTAGATGTTGAAAAAGAACATTATGCCTCCGATATATTTATACGATATGAACAAAGAATATCCGTTCTTCTCAAAGTGGTATCTGGCAAGGTTTCCCGGGATATTATTAGCAACTTTGGGAAGAGGTGTCTGGCAGGATATCCGGGACACTAGGAAGATGTGAATTGATTATGGCCAATGTGATTTGTTTGTGACTGGCAGGGTTTCCCGGGTCATAGGGTAGACTGACAGGGTTTCCCGGGTCTACCATGGTTCTCTTCCCACTACTCCACTAAATAAACTTAATAAAGATTATTAATGATATTTGATTCGATGTGGATAAGACATATTTCCTTTATTTAAACTTTAGTCTTTGGTTTTACTTGAATAAAATAAAGAGCCTTGCACTTGTCCCTATACAGGTGCAGCGGTAACATTTCCCCAAATTTGATTAATTTGAACTTCCGCTGTTATTTATAAAATTATTGAATTTATTTATGCTATTATAAATTGTTAGAAACTTGGGGGTGTTACAGAAACAAATCAATTAGATTATTTGAACAAAATTAAGAAAACCAATAAATTAAATTAATTGGCTGAAATTGGGGAAACCAGTCAATTGGATTGATTGGATAAAATTAAGGAAATTACCCAATAAGATTGAGATTTGATGAGGGCACTGATTTGACCTAGTCTTAGGTTAATGAGTCGTCACATCTATAATATTTGATGAAAGGACGTAGCTGTGGGTCGATAGTATTGTGAATCCATCCAGATATCATGGAGTTACACATTCTCCAAGCATGACCTTCATCAGAATTAAAGGAGGAGAGAAAGAGTGGACAAATAAAATAATGGTGTGGGTCACACCTCTTTGTGTGAGTAAAATGATATAAGTTGTGTTATTTAAAAGGACAAACATTTTTTCCATCTTTTTTAAAAAAAAA
Source organism: Gastrolobium villosum (assembly GCA_032173675.1). Lineage (NCBI taxonomy): Eukaryota > Viridiplantae > Streptophyta > Magnoliopsida > Fabales > Fabaceae > Gastrolobium > Gastrolobium villosum. The sequence continues at coordinate 47,949 of JAVKPL010014456.1, forward strand.
ATAAAACAAATATGTTACTAAATGCCAAGCGATTTTTATAATTTTATTGCATCCCATAATTAATACTGGATTTAGCTGATTTTTTTTTCTTTCAAAAGAGTTGTTGTTTTTTATTTTAAATCAATTGAGAAGAAATTTTGTTCTGAAACTTGAAACGAAAATTTGATAAAAAAATAAAAAATAAAGGAAAACGGAGTTCCCCCTTCTGCCAAAAGAAACCAACCCTTTTGTTCCCGTCATAAAACCCCCACATGGAAAGCCCGCGACAGATAAACCTTGCCGCCACAATTGGGTGGGCATCAGTAGAAGTAGCCATGTATATGTATATTCCAAGCTCCGGTGAACGAAAACATCCGTCTTCATCCCTGTATGGTGTTCTTACTTGCAGGAGACTGAAGAAACCCTCACCGTTATGGATCTTTCCAAGAAAAGGAAAACACGCGATTATAAGCTATCTCTCCCTGTGGCGAAGCGCCTTCGTTCGATGGTCATGGACGATGATGTGATGGTGGATGCGAGGAGCGAAGCTTCCGATGTGATGGTCGTGGACGATGTCATGGACGACGTTGTGATGGTGGCTACGAGGAGTGATATGGATGTCGACGTTGTGATGGTGGATACGAGGAGTGATATGGATGTCGACGTTGTGATTGTGGATACGAGGAGTGATATGGATGTCGACGTTGTGATGGTGGATATGAGGAGTGAAATGGATGTCGACGTTGTGATGGTGGACCACGGCTCATTTCGGTGCACCGTGGCTAGCCCATGGTACAGCACGGCTTATTTTGGTGTATGGCGGCTTATTCTGGTGCACTGCGGCTAGCCCATGGTGCACCATGGCTCATTCTGGTGCACCGTGGCTCATTCTGATGCACCGCGACTAGTCCATGGTGCACCCCGGCTCATGGCGGTGCACCGCGGCTCATTCTGGTGCACCACGGCTAGCCCATGGTGCACCTTGGCTCATTCTGGTGCACCTCGGCTAGCCCATGGTGCAGCACAGCTCATTCTTTTGCACCGCGGCTATCTAATGGTGCACCACGGCTCATTCTGGTGCACCGCTGCTAGCCAATGGTCCACCACGCCTCATTCTGGTGCATCGCAGCTAGCCCATGGTGCACCACGGCTCATTCTGGTGCACTGCGGCTCATTCTGGTGCACCGCTGCTTGCCCATGGTGCACCACGACTCATTCTTGTGCACCGCGGCTAGCCCATGGTGAACCACGACTCATTCTGGTGCCCCCGGCTCATTCTGGTACACCGCGGCTAGCCCATGGTGCACCACGACTCATTCTAGTGCACTGCGGCTAGCCCATGGTGCCCCACGGCTCATTCTGGTGCACCGTCGCTAGCCTATGGTACACCACGGCTCAGTCTGGTGCACCGCGGCTAGCCCATGGTGCACCACGGCTCATTCTAGTGAACCACGGCTCATTCTGGTGCACAATGGCTAGCCCACGGAGCACCAAAACTCATTTTGGTGCACCGCGGCTAGCCCATGGTGCACCCCGTCTCATTTTGGTGTACTTCGGCTCTTTCTGGTGCACCCGATGATAGACTACACTAAGAATTGACCAAAACAAATGCAGAAACACTATCTGTAACGCCCTCCCTTGTATGCATCCAAGAGAGTCGTTTGCTAAGCGGAATTAGAGTCTTTAACGACACATTAGCTACTAAAAATTTTATTCCAAAAGCAAAACCGTAATGTATTTAAAAATTCGTATAAATTCTGTTTGGACGAGTTAAAAAAATATTCCTTGTGATCTAGAAAGAGCACGTCGGGGGCTTCGCGTGCATATAAAATAATAGTAAATCGGAGTTCGTTTGCACCTTGAAACATAACCCGTAAGGTGCTCGTAAAACTGTTAAAATTCAGCACTTAATAAAACGTTCAAAAATCCTTTTCGCAAAACATTTTTTGATTTTTCCAAAACAGCCGCTGTTCATAAAAGACCAAAGCTAAATGGAAGATAATAATGTCTACAATCATCCAAGTGTCTCAAAATAATAAGCATTACAGTCATCCAACAATCAAACAGTAACAGCAAAAGTCCAAGCATCAGCAAGTAACAGCAAACATCACGCCTTCAAATGCTCTTACGTCCTCCTGCAATTTATGAAAATAGCAGCCCCAAAGGGGTGAGAATAATCCCAGTAAAGTGGTAATAAAACCAATAATATAACAGTATTAAACTAGGCACAAAATCATAAACAGTCACTTCAACATATCCTGTTCCTGGCCCTTTTCCTTTTCATCATATATATATATATATATTGCGTATATAACGCCTTCCTTTTTGCGCTCTTAGCACCGTCGTGCGCGCAATACACAGTGGACATCCCATAATCGGCACCCTTCATTGGTGGATTCCAACTGTGGCCTATGCGGACTGATGCCAAGTGTCCCATACCTGGTACCGGAGGGATGCCTATATGATGCGTGCTCAAACACATGGTCCTGTACATAACTATTCTAAAATTGCAAGGCTATATGAATTTTGGTACATGCATGCCATGCCATGCTATCACACACAAAGCGTAAAAATAAATGCGGTATGATGTAAAATGCATGCTTATATACTTTTCATATACGTTATGCTGCCACACATAACAACTTTACCTCATAATCATGTTGCCGTCAAGGCATATTTATGGCAGAATACTTACATCATAAGGAACATAATAATTTTACGGAGTATGGGGCATCATGTTACAACTTCATACGCTAGTCAATAGTCACATTAGGTAATATTGCCTAACACTTACCTTGCGCGCCTTAAATAATTACCAAACAGCAGCGAAATATGCTACGTTTCTCACTTCTTATGCGCACCTAAAGCAATTACAATAAATCATTTTACAGCAACTTTTTACAGTAAAAACAGTGAGCAAACAACAACGTTTTACAGCAGAAACAGTGAGCAAAACAGCAACATTTTTCTTAAAAACAGTGAGTAGAAACAGTGGCATTTTACAGCAGAACAGTGACATTTACAGCAGTAAAAACAGTGGCATTTTACAGCAGCAGTGAACAACATACGGTGATGTTTTTTAAACCAAAACAGTAACGTTTACAGCAGCAAAAACAGTGATCATTTTACACCGCAACAGTGGCATTTTTAGCATCAAAACAGTGACCATTTTATACAGAAACAGTGGCATTTTGAACATCAAAACAGTGACCATTTTATACAGAAATAGTGGCATTTTGAACATCAAAACAGTGACCATTTTATACAGAAATAGTGCCATTTTGAACATCAAAACAGTGACAGAAACAGTGGCATTTGAGCATCAAAACAGTGGCAGAAACAGTGGCTTTGAGCATCAAAGCAGTGACAGAAACACTGACATTTGAGCATCAAAACAGTGGCATTTTTAATGGAAACATGAACTTCCTCACATACAAACGGTTCTGCATAAAGATCATAGATGCCTAGAGAAAGTTCTTTTATTAAATCTCATTAGACGTAAGGATAGCAAAAACTTTACATTCTGCCCATGAAGTCTAAGCTCATAGAATATGTCTTATTCATTCCTTCTATTTTTGATAGAATCTCTAATGGTTAAAGGATTAAATTTCTAAATACAACATGTCAAGAATCACATACTTTAACGTCCAAGGCTACCCACGAAACAAAAAGGCTAAACCACAACATATTCTAGTCCTTCTAAGCTTCTCTAAAATTGAACAGTTAAATACACTAGGAGGAGAAAGTTACTTATGGCACTTATATATTTTACTAATTACGTGGGATGTTACACTATCAAATGGGTTTGAGGAACTCAAAAATCGTGGGAGCACCACACACAAACTCTTGGCTGATCAAAATTCGATGCCTGGGTACGATTTTCCATTTTTTCGGATTTTCTCAAATTACGTCTCTTGAAAAATTAATATTAAATTTTAATTCCATGGAGAAAAATCATGAAACTTTGGGAACAGTAAGATATGGTTTTTCCAAGCATGCATGCAAAAAATCAAACCGAAATTCAATTTCTAGGTCCGAATTTGGACTTCTTCCTCCTCAGAAAAAAGGTATTTACTTGTGCAAAACTGGAAACTGCATGTAAGGCTATTATAGGGGGGAGCAGCTTCCTGCTTTCCCATGCCCGCGGTGGGCTGTGCACCTGGTGCCCGACTTGATGCCCCGGATGCTTGACATGGTGCCCCATGAGGCGCGCCTGGTGCCTGACGTGGTGCCCCGACCGTCAGGCATGGTGCACCCTATGCTTGACGATGATTTAGCGTCGTTAATGCATGCGCGGCGGTGCGTTTTGGGGACTTACCCCGATCCCGGCTGTTATTGCCTTACGTGCATCGTTGATCTTGTGGAGGCACCCGGATGAATCACGACTGAACAAGTTGTGAAAGGAATTGACGGCGGCGAGGGCTGGTTCTTGATGGTATCGATCATGCCTAGCGAGATGGACATGGCGCTACCGGATGCTTCCATCGCGCGCATGCCGTAGGCAATGTGGGTTGTGGTACGTTTTGTGGTGTTGGGTCGCACTGAATGCGAGGGCGTGTGAGTGGTGGTGGTGCCTTCGATGATAGACTACACTAAAAATTGACCAAAACAAAAGCAGAAACACTATCAAATTAGTTGGAGGAACACAAAAATCGTGGGAGCACCACACACAAAGTCTTGGCAGTTGCATGCATACAAGGCAAGTTTCCTACAGGTTAGGGGGGAGCAGCCATATTCAGGTCAATGTAAAAATTCTCCATGAAATCCAATGAAACTTGGAGGGGATGTTGGATATATTTAAGTATGGACGCCTGCAAAAAAACAGCTCAAAATTCGATGTTGGGGTATGCTTTTCCATTTTTTCAGATTTTTTCAATTTTCGCTTGTTCAAGGATTGATAAAAAATATTTCGGGCAACGAAAAAGTGGTCTAAACGATGGAATTTGGCAAAAATAGGGTGGGGGTAACGATTCTCTGGATAGTTTTGATCGGATGGCCACCCTCTACAAATTGGGCCTTCTTCCTCCTTGCAAAAAAAGAGTCTACTTGTGCAAAATTGGCAAAATGCATATAAGCCTATTATATGGGGGGAGGAGGAATAGTCTCCAAAAATTCATTAAAACCAATCCTTCTATGAAATCCAATGAAACTTGGAGAGGATGTTGGATATATTTTAGCATGGATGTTTACAAAAAATCAGAACAAAATTCGATGTCTAGGTACGATTTTCCATTTTTTCGGATTTTCTCAAATTACGCCTCTTGAAAAATTAATATTAAATTAATCCCATGGAGAAAAATCATGGGACTTTGGGAAGAGTAAGATATGGTTTTTCCAAGCATGAATGCAAAAAATCAGACCGAAATTCAATTTCTAGATCCGAATTTGGACTTCTTCCTCCTCAGAAAAAAGGTATTTACTTGTGCAAAACTGGCAACTGCATATAAGGCTATTATAGGGGGAGCAGTTGCCAGCCATCCCATGCCCGCGGTCGGCTGTGCACCTGGTGCCCGACCAGATGCCCCGGATGCTTGACTTGGTGCCCCGACCTGCAGGCATGGTGCACCTTATGCTTGACTTGGTGCCTGACGAGGTGCATGGCATGGTGCACTGGGTGCCTGACGAGATGCGCCTGATGCTTGACCTGGTGCCGGAAGAGGTGCACCCGATGATAGACTACACTTAAAATTGACCAAAACAAATGCAGAAACACTATCAAATGAGTTGGCGGAACTCAAAAATCGTGGGAGCACCACAATCAAAGTCTTGGCAGATCAAAATTCGATGCCTCACTGGTGCACCCCGGCTCATTCTGGTGAACTGCGGCTCATTCTGGTGCACCGCCGCTTGCCCATGGGGCACCGTGCTAGGCCACGGTGCACTGCGGCTAGCCCATGGTGCACCATGGCTCATTCTGGTGCACCGCCGCTTGCCCATGGTGCACCGTGGCTAGCCCAGGGTGCACGATGGCTAGCCCATGGTGCACCACGGCTCATTCTCGTGAACCGCAGCTAGCCCATGGTGCACCACGGCTCATTCTGGTGCATCGCTGCTAGCCCATGGTGCACCAAGGCTCATTCTGGTGCACCGCGGCTAGTCCATGGTGCACCACGGCTCATTGCGGTGCACCACGGCTCATTTCGGTGCACCGCGGCTAACCCATGGTACACCACGGCTTATTTTGGTGTATGGCGGCTTATTCTGGTGCACTGCGGCTCATTCTGGTGCACCGCGGCTAGCCCATGGTGCACCACAGCTCGTTCTGGTGCACCGCGGCTGATTCTGATGCACCGCGACTAGTCCATGGTGCACCACGGCTCATTCTGGTGCACCACGGCTCATTCTGGTGCACCGCGGCTCATTCTGGTGCACCGCGGCTAGCCCATGGTGCACCGCGGCTCATTCTGGTGCACCGCGGCTAGCCCATGGTGCACCCCGGCTCATTCTGGTGCAGCACAGCTCATTCTTTTGCACCGCGGCTATCTCATGGTGCACCACGGCTCATTCTGGTGCACCGCGGCTAGCCAATGGTCCACCACGCCTCATTTTGGTGCACCGCAGCTAGCCCATGGTGCACCACGGCTAATTCTGGTGCACTGCGGCTCATTCTGGTGCACCGCTGCTTGCCCATGGTGCACCACGACTCATTCTGGTGCACCGCGGCTAGCCCATGGTGAACCACGGCTCATTCTGGTGCCCCCCAGCTCGTTCTGGTACACCGCGGCTAGCCCATAGTGCACCACGACTCATTCTAGTGCACTGCGGCTAGCCCATGGTGCACCACGGCTCATTCTGGTGCACCGTCGCTAGCCTATGGTACACCACGGCTCAGTCTGGTGCACCGCGGCTAGCCCATGGTGCACCACGGCTCATTCTGGTGAACCACGGCTCATTCTGGTGCACCGCGGCTAGCCCATGGTGCACCACGACTCATTCTGGTGCATCGCTGCTCATTCTGGTGCACCATTGCTCATTCTGGTGCACCCTGGCTCATTCTAGTGCACCACGGCTCATTCTGGTGCACCCCAGCACATTCTGGTGCAACGCGGCTAGCCCATGGTGCACCACGGCTCATTCAGGTACACCATAGCTCATTCTCGTGCACCGCGGCTAGACCGCGATGCACCCCGTCTCATTCTGGTGCACCGTGGCTATCCAATAGTGCACAACGGCTCATTCTGGTGCACCATAGCTCATTCTGGTGTACCATGGCTCATTCTGGTGCACCGCCGCTTGCCCATGGTGCACCGTGGCTAGCCCAGGGTGCACTATGGCTAGCCCATGGTGCACCACGGCTATGCTCATTAATGGTGTGCAGCCCATGGTGCACCACTGGTGCTCATTCCTGGTGCACCGCGGCTAGCCCATGGTGCACCACGGCTCATTCCGGTGCACCGCGGCTAGCCCATGGTGCACCACGGCTCATTCCGGTGCACCGCGGCTAGCCCATGGTGCACCACGGCTCATTTCGGTGCACCGTGGCTAGCCCATGGTACAGCACGGCTTATTTTGGTGTATGGCGGCTTATTCTGGTGCACTGCGGCTAGCCCATGGTGCACCACGGCTCATTCTGGTGCACCGTGGCTCATTCTGATGCACCGCGACTAGTCCATGGTGCACCCCGGCTCATTGCGGTGCACCGCGGCTCATTCTGGTGCACCACGGCTAGCCCATGGTGCACCTTGGCTCATTCTGGTGCACCTCGGCTAGCCCATGGTGCAGCACAGCTCATTCTTTTGCACCGCGGCTATCTAATGGTGCACCACGGCTCATTCTGGTGCACCGTGGCTAGCCAATGGTCCACCACGCTTCATTCTGGTGCATCGCAGCTAGCCCATGGTGCACCACGGCTCATTCTGGTGCACTGCGGCTCATTCTGGTGCACCGCTGCTTGCCCATGGTGCACCACGACTCATTCTTGTGCACCGCGGCTAGCCCATGGTGAACCACGGCTCATTCTGGTGCCCCCGGCTCATTCTGGTACACCGCGGCTAGCCCATGGTGCACCACGACTCATTCTAGTGCACTGCGGCTAGCCCGTGGTGCCCCACGGCTCATTCTGGTGCACCGTCGCTAGCCTATGGTACACCACGGCTCAGTCTGGTGCACCGCGGCTAGCCCATGGTGCACCACGGCTCATTCTGGTGAACCACGGCTCATTCTGGTGCACAATGGCTAGCCCACGGAGCACCAAGGCTCATTTTGGTGCACCGCGGCTAGCCCATGGTGCACCCCGTCTCATTTTGGTGTACTTCGGCTCTTTCTGGTGCACCCGATGATAGACTACACTAAGAATTGACCAAAACAAATGCAGAAACACTATCTGTAACGCCCTCCCTTGTATGCATCCAAGAGAGTCGTTTGCTAAGCGGAATTAGAGTCTTTAACGACACATTAGCTACTAAAAATTTTATTCCAAAAGCAAAACCGTAATGTATTTAAAAATTCGTATAAATTCTGTTTGGACGAGTTAAAAAAATATTCCTTGTGATCTAGAAAGAGCACGTCGGGGGCTTCGCGTGCATATAAAATAATAGTAAATCGGAGTTCGTTTGCACCTTGAAACATAACCCGTAAGGTGCTCGTAAAACTGTTAAAATTCAGCACTTAATAAAACGTTCAAAAATCCTTTTCGCAAAACATTTTTTGATTTTTCCAAAACAGCCGCTGTTCATAAAAGACCAAAGCTAAATGGAAGATAATAATGTCTACAATCATCCAAGTGTCTCAAAATAATAAGCATTACAGTCATCCAACAATCAAACAGTAACAGCAAAAGTCCAAGCATCAGCAAGTAACAGCAAACATCACGCCTTCAAATGCTCTTACGTCCTCCTGCAATTTATGAAAATAGCAGCCCCAAAGGGGTGAGAATAATCCCAGTAAAGTGGCAATAAAACCAATAATATAACAGTATTAAACTAGGCACAAAATCATAAACAGTCACTTCAACATATCCTGTTCCTGGCCCTTTTCCTTTTCATCATATATATATATATATATTGCGTATATAACGCCTTCATTTTTGCGCTCTTAGCACCGTCGTGCGCACAATACACAGTGGACATCCCATAATCGGCACCCTTCATTGGTGGATTCCAACTGTGGCCTATGCGGACTGATGCCAAGTGTCCCATACCTGGTACCGGAGGGATGCCTATATGATGCGTGCTCAAACACATGGTCCTGTACATAACTATTCTAAAATTGCAAGGCTATATGAATTTTGGTACATGCATGCCATGCCATGCTATCACACATAAAGCGTAAAAATAAATGCGGTATGATGTAAAATGCATGCTTATATACTTTTCATATACGTTATGCTGCCACACATAACAACTTTACCTCATAATCATGTTGCCGTCAAGGCATATTTATGGCAGAATACTTACATCATAAGGAACATAATAATTTTACGGAGTATGGGGCATCATGTTACAACTTCATACGCTAGTCAATAGTCACATTAGGTAATATTGCCTAACACTTACCTTGCGCGCCTTAAATAATTACCAAACAGCAGCGAAATATGCTACGGACTTCTTATGCGCATAAAGCAATTACAATAAA